>JAODXP020007429.1:0-75670 GCA_027497455.2 Sardinella longiceps | reverse complement strand
TCGAATGCCATGTATCCATGAAGTGCTTTTAAATCTCTTTCTATGAAAAAAATTCAGTGAATAATCAGATTAAAAACAATGCAAGTAAACCTTCCCATTGTTTCTTCAGATCAAGGAAGCAGCGAATGCCCAAAGAAGGTTGCACTTTTCAGCAGCAGTGTACCATCACCTCTGTGCTGTGAAGATCCAGCGGGCATTCCGGGCCCACCAGGCTCTCAAAGCAGCCAGGAAACAGATGCATTCAGTCATATACATCCAGGTGTGTACACTGGAGTGACATTGTTGCATTGTGCATTGACAATTAGAGCCGTGGAAAATAAGATGGCTCTTCCCAGCAGAAAGTGTTCTCTGGAAATTTGGTTTATATTAGTTTCATGTAGGTTTATCATTAGTTGTCTTGACTTTTTGTTTTACTTTTGGGTTTTGGTTTGGTCTTATCCATCAGTGTGCAAATATATATGTGTATACATGTATGTGTTTCTTCCTTGTCCACCAATCATGCATCCCATGCGTTTCCAGCGGTGGATGAGAGCCAAGCTCCAACGGAAGCGATACCTGGAGGAGCGTCGTCAGATCGTTACGGTCCAGAGAGCCGCCAGGGTGTGGCTGGCCAGACGCCATCGGGCAGCCACAGTCATCCAGCACGCTGTACGGGACCTGCTGCTACGCCGCCGTCAGGAGCGGATGCAGCGCGGCATTGTCATGGCTCAGGTACGCCCGTTTGCTTGCCATCATTGCTAAACGTCTCCATAACTTAGAAATGTAAGTAATTTGTGTAATAATAATTTTGTTTTAGTGTATGCATTTGATAGCTAGATTACACCGTCTTTATGTGACCAATGAGCTGATGCTATAGTTGTGCAGTATGTCAAATATACAAATTGGGTGATGAATTTGGCCTTTCCTTGCAGGCTTTATGGAGAGGTCATCGCTCCCGAAAGCTGAACGACACACGAAAAATTGTTGCCGTACGCCATCGCCTCCGCAAGGTCAACCAAGAAGTAAAGGAAGAGGATCGCCTACGCAATAAGACCGTGACTGCTATAGGCTATCTGCTGGGATGCCACAACTTTGGCTACATTATTCTAGCCTTGAAGTATTTAGGTGAGGTTTGCTGTGAGAATCAGAGGTTGATGACATTTAGGTTAAGTAAAGTGAAATTGTCTTGTAGGATAAGGATACCCTCGTATTCAAGTATACTTGTACTTAAAACTTTGTTTATTACAGATGGTTTGTACATTCGGTAGAGAAACAATTGCTTGTTGGAGGGGTTTTTAATTTTAAAAAGATTGGATCAGCCCTTTAGTGATGGCATTTTTAGCTCAGTGTTCATAGCTCCTCATTGTGTTGAATGATATCGGGCACATGCTCAAAGGAATAAAATCCTGTCTTGCACTGCACAGAGATTATAATCGAACAGAAGTGCATAGAAAGGCCTGGCCATATGTGGCCATACTAGGACTACTGTAACATTCTGTCTTGTCTGTCATAATTAATCTGCAGAGACTGCAACTAGGCTTTCGCCCGAGTGTTGTGAACACCTGGTGAAGAGCGGAGCGACCGAGAAAATAGTGACCCTCATCAGGAGCTGCAACAGGAGTCTCCCCTCCATGGAGACCATCAGCCTATCTGTCCAAGTGCTCCTCAACCTCTCCAAGGTAGGCTAGTTTTTTTTTTTTTTTTTTTCCCTCATACGTCCCCCTGAACACAGGGCTATGCTTTGGCTGTTTGGTCTCCCTACACCATAAGTTGGACACCCTAATGGCCATGATGACTACAAATAATATGTTTGTTTTACTGTCATGCCTATCCATTGCATGTGTAATGTCTCTAGTACTCTAGAGGCGAGAAATGATGTGAAAGATGATGATATTCAAACATGTTGCCCTACAGTACAACCGGACCATAGATGCCGTGTTTGCAGTCGAGCATTCTGTGGACATGCTCCTGGATCTCCTGCAGATCTACCGGGAAAAGGCTGGAGACAAAATGGCAGACAAGGGAGGGAGCATCTTCACTAAGGCCTGTTTTCTGCTGATTCTGCTAGTGCAAGACCGACACAGGGCAGTGGTAAGGAAAGCCAGTAAAGTAACAGATATTGTAACTGTTAAATGTTACCTGTCATTTTGATCAGTATGATCAGTTAATTTGTAGAACTTTCATCCAACACTTAAAGCAACATTGAATAGAAAAGTAGTGGATAAGCAACCTAAATGACACACACACAAATTTCCACATTTTTCCAGAGCTTCATTAGCACTCACTCCTAGAACATGATGATTGTCTTTTGAGAGCAATACACTCAGAAATGTCATAACGTAAAGATTTTCAGTAATTTTGCGGTAGTTTCCTACCCTGCACAGTGCACACAGATCTACACAGTGCAAGGACCATATGTCAAATAAACCTACTAGTGCAGATTGGTAACATTGTTTTGCTACAAAGGCAATTTTTTGATCATAATGTGACCTAAAAGGCATTTTCATCTTTTGTCATTTCAAAGGAAGTGAAAAACATCCCAAAGGCTGTAGATCGTCTTCGCAGCATCTACCGCCTAACAATGCGTAAATTCAAGAAGGACTCAGAGAGAATGATGGTCAAGCAGAAGATGAACGCCTCCCTCAATGGTAGTCTCCTTGTCCAGGCAACCCCTCGCAAATCCAAGATGCCGAGGTACACGCACACCCTCACCCCTTCACTCACTTAAACACACACACACACGTATGCGAACTTTTTTTAGACATTTTGAAGTATATATTATGTATTATCAGTATATATTTATAGTGCTGGCAAAATTAACTGATTAATCATGTGATTAACAGAGAGGATTCAAGGGGAGCTTTCATGATCTTTGTGATTAATAAAAAAAAAAATTAACTCAGATTAGTCCTGATGGATATGGTTCCACTTTCATGGCTTGTATTGTGTTCAATTTCAGATAGATAATGGCCCGGCTATCAAGTTAATCAATACAAAGATTATGGCCTAGCTCCTGAATGTCCAACAACATGTTTGGGGAATCCTTGGGGGTAGGGGCCAGGTGTGAATTGCCACATTTGAGAAGAACAAAGCCAACTATTTAGTATCAGGGCCTTTACAGGGCAAAATAAGGATCCAATAAACCCTAGAATCTGATTTCTTACTGGACATGAGTGGCGATTAAATCACGATTAATCATTGCAAAATTTTGTGATTTAATCAGATTTTTTTAATCATTTGACAGCACTAATATTATATAAATGTGTATTTCTGATGGAAGTGATTTTTTTTTTTATTTACAGGTTTGCCCCAGATTGGGTTCTCAGGAAAGACAAGCTGAGAGACATCATTGATCCTCTTTATGCCATCCAAATGCTTGCATCTGCATTAGCTTTGTAAATTGTCATATTATTGTATATATGTGTGTTTCTTTTTGTTGTTGTTGTAAATGGGTATCTGTTTTTGCCTTTCTAAAAATGCAGACTTGGTTTTACTTTTTTAATCCTATCTCAGCCTTGGTGAATGACAGTGTGAAAATATGGACTTAAGAAATGAGACGATTGTTCAAAAATGTGGGAAGACCTGCAGATCATACAAAGACTAGATTTCTCAATCTGTCCCACTGCTGAGAAGCTTTGTAAATATTCTAGACATGAATGAGTGAGTGAATAAATGCTTTTTATCCCTTGCATTTTCATGGTTTTTATTTTACTACAAATACATACAGTATAATATGGGTTACATGCTGTACAGGTGCCGGTCATAAAATTAGAATATCATGAAAAAGTTGATTTATTTCAGTAATTCTATTGAAAAAATAAAACTAGCTTTATGCATACATCCATTCCACATAGATGGATGTATTTCAAGTGTTTATTTCTTTTGATTTGATGATTATATTGGAAAAATAGTGGAAAAACCCAAATTCAGTATCTCAGAAAATTAGAATATCAGGCAAGACCAATACAAAAACAGAAAAAAAAGAAATGAACACTTGAAATACATGTGTGTGTGGAATGGATGCATATATAATGCAGATTTCATTTTTTTAAATAAAATTACTGAATTAAATCAACTTTTTCATGATATTCTTATTTTATGACCGGCACCTGTATATAAGGTTGTATCCTTATCCCTATCTTCTGTTAAACTGATGATCAAGGCCGTTTCCCATTGCCGACTAACTAGTTGCTAAATGGTGAGCAACTATGCTTTGGGAAACAGACTCCAGTTTGGTGACAATGGAGAACTGTGTTTGCAGAGAACAATGCAACTATACTTTTGGGAAAACAGAATCTAACTAAGTGACTTCCACTGCGGAGGAAACCTTCTTAGACTTAACGATTAACGTTCTTAGGCATTATTCTGGTTTGAAATTGATTAAGGGCAACATTCAGTTTACGTGAGATATTCTGCAAGGTCAATTGCGTTTCAAACAAATATCTGCATGTAAAAGCGTTCATTGAGGAGCTGAGAATGACTGGCAGTCATTTTGTATCTACTGTATATTGACTGATTTTAATTGGCGTGACTGCAATGTTTCTAAGTGAAACAGATCTTGCACATCACAGTCTTCGTTAATTTTACATATAAGGTCATTTTTTTCAATTAAAATATATCTTTGACAAACTAGTAGTAGGCAACAACAGTCGTGTGAAGTCTTGCATTGCCCAAGAATTCCGGGCCACCCTCAGCTTGCTCGTTTCTCATTGGGTCCTGATTTTTGTGGGATCGCGAGTTGAGGAAATTGCCTCATTGGCCATACTAACTTGATTGCAAGATTTCATGCAGCAACATGAAGTATGGGCAGGCCCAAGCTAGGTAGACACCAGTATTTTGTTGTCTTGAATTACAGAATGTATATTTAAATTGGAAAACTAGGAAAGCACTCAATGTAGAAGAATTTAAATTAGCAAACTAGAAAAGCACTCAGAGTGCAGACCTCCGCCAAGGCAATGTGGTCACCAATCGCCACCAAAATTTAATCAGTTCTTACTTGTCCCAATTGTCCAGAAATTTCATGAAAATCCGTGCAGTACTTTTTGAGTTTTGTTGTACGCAGACAGAGACAGACAAAAACAACCTCCTTGGCGGAGGTAGAAATGAACTTTACTGCTAATTTAATAGATGTATTTGTGACACGTAGGAAAGTACATGTTACCGTCTTGACATTGGTGTCTAAACTGAGTATTTTCTACAGATCTTGTGCCTGGTTTGCAAATAAATGTAATATGGTCTTTGTGTTCAATATGCCGTAGATCATCTTTTTTAACTTTAAATTCAATGTTTCTCTTCTCCATCTCTTCTGCTTCTATTGTGCATGGTTCTAAAGGAAAGAAAAATGAAAGGATTAAGACTTCTCTTTACTTTACTAGATGAATAAATATGGGTATTATATACATCAATGTAAATGTATGAGTCCCCCTTTGATAGTATCTACCCTTTGGCAGAATCAGAATTAAGTGCAAAATGAATGTACTTACTACGACATTTGATTGAGTTATTGTCCCATCGTCCATTCCTACACCGCATATATGAAGGGTACTGCCCACTACCCTCCAACGTATAGTAAAGTGAGCACTTGAACTGTACCCATTCCCATTCTTTGTACACTTCCTTTAATTTGCCAAGTACATCTCCAAATTCAACAAAAGGTGGTGGACCACATGAACCATCAGAGACTAGCGGTGAGAAAAACAAAGGAAAAGCAAGTGAGAAGGACATTAAATGCCAGTAAATATTAGGCCTATATTTTTTCATTTATCATTATTAGTATGTTTTGTCATTAAGAGACTTCATGAATGGTTTACTAAAGTTCAAGCTAATAGTCTAGAAGAAAATACTTACAACCACATCTTGGAAAGCTGTTGCTCCACCGTCCATTTTTCATACAGGTTATGATTTGCTCCCCACGGAGAACCATAGCTGAATGAGTGCAACTGAAATATAATTTTGTTCCATGTGTCACAGGACTATCACCACTAGGTAGGCCCCTCACGTTGACATCTTTATGAATTTCTTCACGTGGGCAAGTGATTTCTATGGCAGAAGCATACAGTATGCATTAGGTTGCATTTCTTTTTTCTCATTTTTTGCAGGCACAGTATTTTCAATTAAGTGGTCAGTATTACGCCTACCTTCACATTGAGGAAAAGGTGCACTCCACTCTCCACTGGATGTGCAAGTTACTTCGTTCTTTCCCCTTATGACCATCCCATCTTGAGCACACGTGAAATAAAGTTTCTCTCCAAATTTAACCTCACCATTAGATGGAACTCCTCTCACAGTGACACTGTAGTGCATCCTCTCCAGATGACAGGTGACAACTGAAAGAAGGACACACAAGCGAACCATTTGAGTCTTGCTGAAAAAGTCTTGCTACAGCTTGAGGTTGAACTTGACCAGTGATTCTCAAACTGTGGGCTGGGCCCCATAAGTGGGGCGCAGACACATGACAGGTGGAGCAAGAGAAATCTCTCTGCTATAAACCGACGGCTGCACCATGCCCCCCGAATTCGCCTGCCTTCTCTCTGTCAGATTACACCTGGAGCATTCGTCAGATATGCACACTACAGAAAATTGAGCTTTGAAATGGTGTTATCTGCTAGTTGCTGATGAGCGGTTCGAGAGAAATTTGACTTTGAATTATTAACATGAAAATTCTAACAACCTTCATCCTGATCTATATCCATCTACAGGCCTACCCACTCAAAATATATGTGAATTACCTAAGGGCAGGTAGGGCGTAAAAATTCTCTTCCTTCCAAAGTGGTTAAAGACAGAAAAAGTTTGAGAACTACTGAACAAGACATTGATATATAATGTATGAGTTAGACATATTCTGTCCAACTACAATGTTCAGGCCTTGTTGCTTGTTCATTTAATTAAAATTGATTCAGCCATAACCTTACCTCTCGGTGCTTTTCTTACCTTCACATTGAGGAAAGGGATGACTCCATTGACCACCTGACGTGCAGGTAACCTCTTGTTCTCCTTTTATGACCATTCCTGAAATGCCACATTCAAACTGCAACTTATGGCCATATGGAATGTGGCTGCCATCTTCTGGAAGTCCACTTATGATCAAACCTGGGCTGTCCGGAGTTCCACAGGTAACCACTGAAAAGTTTTAAGTGAAACACACACACACACACACATATGAGAGCGGCTATAAAAATTATAAATTCTGCAGTATCTATTGGGGATCACTCATTACTCATGTTTTACTTTACTCAGATTCAGACAACGAAATGAAAGCGTCCACTTACCTTCACAAACAGGTAAACTGTTGGTCCATCCATCAATTATGCATACTCTTTTGTCAAATCTGCTCATCATTTGGTAGCTAAATCAAAATTTGAGGAATTATCACTGATACATTTATTTACTTTCTTCTATAGGCCTACAGTATAATTGTATTTTATTGATTTACTGAAAGAATAATTTTAGGTAAACAGGTTAAGCCATACAGCTCACATGCAAGGAAGGGCTATAAATGCTTTTATCAGGTTGTTCAAAGTAAACTGAGATGAATGAACACTTGAACATATGAAATGTATACGAAGAAACAAAACTCACCCCTCATCGCAGGTGTATTTGATCACAGTTCCAAACACAAGATCTGTTCCGTTCACTATATCAAAACTCCCATTTGGAATGTCTTCAGGGAGCTCACAAGGTCTGGCTAAGAACAATTATGCCAAACAAGAGCAGCTGACATTAGATGCTATAAATCCTACACACACAGACATGGTTTGTGGCAGCTAAGGCAATCAATAATGTTTACTCACGAACACACTTCCCCTTGCGGACTCTGACCCATTTGGTTTTAGAGCAAGAATATGTTGTTCGTCCTGCAGACACATAGCCCAAACTGCATGAAAAGGGTAGAAGGCTGCCGTCGGTGTAGTTGTGCCTCACATACTCCTCTGACACCTCTGCATTGTCCACCATGGGGAATGGTTCAGTGCACACTGCCAAAACCACAAAGGATGAGGGTTCTGTCTCAATCTGAGCTTTGTACTGATTCACAGATAATAATAATAGGCAAATAAAAGAGTTGAGGAAAAAATCTTACCTTCATCAAGATCTGTTTGGGAGGCATAGATGGCAACATACACTACATTGCAAAACAGTAACAGAGTTCTTTTCATTGTGGTAGGTAACATATCAAGTGAGGACAGCTATGGGTTTGTTTTTGTAGGAAGGTTAATATTTGCTACTATTGGCCCACCTCTTCTGTGACTCAGTGATTTATCTAGTGTTTGCCCAATATGTGTTTGGGACATAGCAGTGACAAATAATATTTCACAATTTCAAATGTTCTATGTGGTGTCACATGCAGTGTACAAACATGGACCACACACACACACACTATGGAATATTCTTATATATTGGGATATTCTGGAATTCACCATGGATTCAGTGATTGAAAACAGGCGTAATGAATTGATTAGATATTTCAAATTTCACAACTGACTCATAGTTTCTACAAAGATATTTAAGTTTAATCACTAATCTCTGGTTTCAGGTTGCCTAAAAAGGCTACTCTCATGAAAGATTTTTCATATTAAAGCACACATTCAGTTTGTTTGACATTAAGCCCTTTTTCCGAATTGTTTACAATGAAATACAATGGTTAAGATTGGAATTTTGACTACTGCTTCTGTTGCGAGAATTTTTAGTTGTTGCTGTCCATACTGTAAATCTATAAGCAGCAATATCAGTGGATAACAAAGTTTCATTTGGAATGGTGAAAATGATCTCACTCACATCAGATGATTTACACTGCACGCAACTCCACTAGCTCATCTGATGTTGAGCCTGTTGAAAGGGATTTCAGGGCCAAAATGTAATGGACAGACCAATCAGAAGACCATAGAAAAAGCCGGGCTGGATTTTTAACGTAGCTCATCTCTTACAAACTTACAAAACACCACTATTATGAAAGAGATATCTACAAAGTAGCCTATATTCGGCGAGTTAAATTGATTATTGTTGCAATTAGGCCACAGATACTGACATTTGTGTTTGTTTGGAATAGTTGCAAGATGAAATGCAATAACTTGATTTCATTGTGAATGGTTGAAGTAATGACAGACAGGTGAATTGTCCAGATTTTTGATGATGTCCAGTCCTCTGAAGCAACTTTTTTATGAACAGAGTTCCGATGGACTTACTTTCAGAACCATCTGACATGAGTGAGGTTAGAAAATATAGGACACTGCTAATCAAAAATGACTGAAAAACACTTGTAATGAGCAATACCATTTGATATATGATCATAGTTTTAATGTACATGCAAACAGCACATTGGGCAAGGGATCTTTAAGGCAAAAACTTACACAAACTTACACATAGCTGAGTGTTAATTACAAGCACACATTGCTTGCAGCATCAACCTTCAACCACAAAACATTCCGATTTGCTTAAGGAGTTCTTTATTGAGTTTTTAGTTTATCACAAGGCAGATTCTAAGCTTATGATCAAACATTTTATTCTCAGGGCTTCCAGAGAGATGTGACTGTATATTGTCACATGATTTTCATTTTCAAGTTTTTAATCAAAGCAGTCATCAACTGTGCAAAAAGAAAATCCTCATTTCAACATAAAAATAGAAAGCTAATTAAAGGCCAAACAAGTTTTCTTTTTTACCTGCACAGGCAAAATAATAAAGACACTTTACCTATACCAGTATGGTGTATAGGAATTCCACATTCCAGCAAGAAATGTAGAAACATTTCATATCTATAGACATTTTGAAAACATTTAGAAGAAATCCCCAAAATCTGAAATTTATAGCTAGCTCAGGCCAGTTGATTTTAGTTGTTATAATGTAAAATGTGTGCATGTATCAGTCACACTCAGGGAGGGTAATATGCCCATCAATACATTTTTGTACCATGCCAACACTTATATGCTTTTTTTCCTTCCCCTCTATGCACTTAGATGACAAAAGGTCACCATGTTTGATATAGCGTAGATCCAGTCTGGGGTATCGGAAAGCAATATTCCTCTCAGCCATGGCCTCCTGCGTCACAGTACAGGGTCCTAAAAAATTGTTTAAAACGGTTCAAAAACAATGCAAAACAATTTATTTTGCACAAAACTCTTGATTCAGACATACCCTAACCCTGAACCTAACCATGACAAATACCGTGTGACACTTAATGACAGAAGTCATGACAGGTGTATAAAGTTTATGACAGATTCATGACAACGTCATGTCATAGTTAATGATGGTGTCATGTCAGTCCTATGACGATACCCTCAAATAAAGTTTAACCAAAACCTTTTGGTGCAGTTTAAATCCTAAAGTTAAGATAAGATTCTTTGAGAATGCGGCCCCAGGTACCCTTCCAAAATATTACTTTGGTATAAATTCAGTCACATAAAGTCACCCACTAGCCTTTACCTCAAGTAAAAGTCTAAACTAGTACTTGTAACGTTACCTCACTCACGTCAGATCATGCGCTACGTAACTTTCGTAAGGCACTTCCGCGCAACGATCTGGTGTTGAAGCCCATCAGAGAGATTTCAAGCCATTATTCTCTAACCGGACCAATCAGGGCCGCTGGCTGCTGTAGACAGGGGGTCAAGAACGCGCAGATTAGCGGCAGCACTTTAGCATCGCCATATTTACGTATGGAGTCACAATCCGAACCATGCCAGCGCATGCACCAGAGTCATGCTGGGCACGAGCACTCATGCACTTACAAGTTGGTGGGCGGTTACATGCGAAATGTTATTTCTCCGGGGAGAGTAAAAGCAATATTTCATGATCTCTGGTTACTCTTTGCTTATTTCCTGAGGAGCTTGTTAAAAAAGTGTACTGTCATGAATGTTATAAAACTTCAGGCACATTCTCGACAGAACTTTCTTCCTCGTGTTGTATTTCAAACAAACTAGGTGCATTATCACCACCGTCTGGACTGAAGGACTACTGTTTTTGTAAAGAGATTCAACGTGAGTCCATGCGTCATTTCCAACTTTGGAACTTTGCGCATGGGCAGCATGGGCATGGCCTGGTCTGTTACTTCCAGTGTTCACAATGGCGTTGACTGTCAATTTACTGCATTTACTAGCCTAGCTTCGGCCATTCAGTTCTATGGAGGGCGGGACTTAGTCGTTGTCTCCAGTTTATATATAACCTCCTTGGCTGTAGAGGGTGTGACGTAGCGAAGAAGCAACTGTTTTGAATCCAACCAATCCAACAAACGTAACGAGCGTCATCGGTTGTTTTCAATGTGGTTGGCTGCAGTGTACGTCAATTAAATTGATGGACAAGCCGTTTGTCCAGTTAGATTCAAGGATTTCTGGCTCCTGAAATAATTCGTCTATCGCTGAATATCAGATGAACGCGCTGTAGCAGGTCGCTACTTTTCCTTTCCCAATATTTTAGTTTGTTAAAATATATTATTTTCCCAATATTTTAGTTTGTTAAAATATAATATTTCCACATGCATATTTCACTTAATTAAATAATTTAATATAATTGCTTGATCTACGTCACCACCCACTGATTATAAAATTACATCTCAATTGAACATGCGTGGGGAAAGCACTGATTGAGCACCAGCTGACGTGGAAGTCCAACGAGAGTGGTTGCCGAAGGCGTTTGAGACGTGGCGGGCGTTTTTGAAGGAGAGAAAAAGGCTACACTGAAGTGAAATATTGATACTCCGGATCTATCTTTGTGGATTATCCCTGGGAGGAAATACTAATCAAGAAGCACGGATCCTGCGCAGATCGCAGAAGAGGGCCGGCTTAAATACTTTGTTGCGCACGAGAGGAATGGATCTGCAACACGGCAAGACGACTTCATTCCCATTGTTGCCAAACGTCCCTTGTTCCTTCTCACATGCTCTCCATTTCCCCAGGCCAGTCTTCCGCTGGTAACACTCATCTTTCCAGATTCCCTTTCCACCAGTCTAGCTCTGAAATGGCTCTAGCTCACATCAGCTTCCTTTTCTGAGATTTAGCTTTTCCCCATATTTATTTTTGTCTTTATTGCGTAATTGTGAATATTTTGATTTATTAATGATTGAAGCTTCTGTATGATTTCCTTGCATTGCTATCACAATATAACTTTAAAAGTATTTTGTGTTTGACGTTTTTTGTGATAGTCACGCTGTAGTAGTGCTTAACTTCTTATTTGGCAACTAATATTGCCTGGCACCCCTAAACACAAATTAACGTGTAAAATAATAAAAAAATAAGAGGGACAGTACCGTTACAGCGCGTAGCGCTACATCTGACGTGAGTGAGGTAACTTGTAACGGAGCTGCCAACTGAAAATGTAGTGGATTATGCAATTAACTATGGCGACTACCCATCTAATTTCGCAAAATGTCATGATGTAAATGCAATAGTTTCTTTGTAACTCAAAGCAAAGCAGATACTCCCAACATACTAAGTAATTCTACTTAACTATACATTTCTATGCATTTGAGTAAATTGACACACACACACACACACACACACACACACACACAAACCATACTTACGGAGACATTTCAAGTCTTCTGTATTATGCCATTGTCCATGATGGCATACTATTTTTATCTTATTTTGACTCTTCTCATTAATAAATAATTGTGGACACTGGTATGACACATGGTCACCAGTAAAGTACAGTGGCTTTGAGTTGCCAACTACATCTATAAAACTGTCAGCAGGTGGTGGAGGTGGAAGACAGGAACCTTAAGGCACTGTTCAGATAGAGGAAAGAAGGATGGATCATTTTCAAAATAAATGAACATGAATTAGGCTACAATGGAATTTTAGATTGAAAATTTGATAAACGCCCCAGGGAATTTTGGTACTAGCAGTGTTGTATGCTTTTCAACATTTCTTTAAAAAAAATCATTAATTAATTACAGACTTGCACAAGAGATCATAAGAACAGGCAAAACATCCAGCCACACCACCATCATCCCATCATCCTATGAATGACTGAAGTGAAAACTAACTTCCCATCAAAGAGCTAATCATCAAACTTAACTCGTTCATCCAACTGTGTCATCTTGTCAAAACTGAGGTCGCTAGAAGTTTCAATCAAAATGTTCATACAAAATGTACAGTACAGACCAAAAGTTTGGACACACCCCTTCATTCAATGCGATTCATTTATTTCCAGGACAATTTATATTGTAGATTCTCACTAAAGGGATCAAAATTATGAATGAACACATGAAATGATGTGCTTAACAAACAAAGTGTGAGATTATGACAAACTTTTGGACCTGGACCCGATCAAGATGGTTTGGGGTGAGCTGGACCGCAGAGTGAAGGCAAAAGAGCCGACAAGTTCTTAGCATCTCTGGGAATGAATAACTCTTCAAGACAGTTGGAAAACCATTTCAGGTGACTGCCTCTTGAAGCTCATCCAAAAAATAAAAGGAGGACAAAGCAGTTATCAAAACAAAAAAAGTATACTTCGATGAAACAAGAATATAAAACATGTTTTCAGTTATCTCACACTTTTTTTTATTAAGTACATAATGCCACGTGTTCATTCATAAGTTTGTTTATTTTGTAGATTGTTACTGAAGGCAACAATCATGAAAATAAAGTAAATAAATAATTTAATGGGAAAGTGTGTCCAAACTTTTGGTCTGTACTGTACCTCTACATTGGGATATTACCACTCAATTTTCCTTCATTAGTGCAGTGTATTTCTAGCCTGGCAGGCCATCCTATATCACTGAAATGTATAGTCTGGCATCAAGAGATAAACCGAACTCAATCGTGGGCTGAACAACGCTGCTATCTTTCAAACAAGATCTATTTCGACCTCACTCAGACCGTCACCACGGTCGTTACACTCTGAATGATGCCATTCCTTATACCTACTTCGAGACCAAATGACAACAATGTCATGATTGACCGCAGGTGGCATGGCTCACTTCCTATATTAGCCCCATTGTGAGTCAGCCACTTCCTCTTGCCTTTCTCGCATACGAAGAGACCTTCGGCTGGTAAGTGAAAACTTGATCACTATAGCTATCTTTCAAACTAGTTCTGGACGCAACAGGATAGCCTATGGCCAATCGCAGGAAACACATAGAGCGTTATGATTAGATGTCGCCAAAGGCGTCATCCAATAACATTTCCCATGGCTTGATACCAGACGTACGGGCTGAGCAAATTAATTTGCCACCGCAAGGTTATGTCTAGATTTCTAGGCTAGTGTATTTCTGCAGTTCCATTTAACTTAACAAGTTAACTTACACTGTATTCACTTCCAAAATTTAGGAATTAAATTTACAGTTTACTGTTACTTATAGTGTTGGGCAAGTTACTTCAAAACTGTAATGCGCAATGTATTACTTTTTACTGTTAATTTAAAGCATTCATTCATTCATTTATTTACTGAGAATCCGCACGTTACCTTGGCCACTACTTTGTGTGAAAATCCCCTTCCATAGCAGAACAACGGCTTGCATATTTGATCCCTGTCTTGTCCAAGGGTCCTGTGGACGTCTCCCTCCCAATGATCGACTATTTCAGTGTTTCCCAACGGGGCGTTTTGTCAATACTGGGAGCATTTTGAGAGCCAGTTGGAAGTATTTCAGTTTAGAAGGAATGCGTTCAACTGCATGTATGGGGGCCTATCAAAAATTTAGTGCAAACTCTGCAAATAAAATAATTAAGTTGAAGTTTAGACAAATACAAATTTATGCATAATTAGTCATATTTCTCAATCTGTGCTGATGCTCATGCCACACAGGTTATGCACTTGATTTGGGCAACAAAAAAGAGGAGCACCATTTTTAGTCAGTGTACAAATGCACTGTAGTTTAGGCAGACTACTTTAAATGCAGATCTTCACAATCTACAATACAAAAATGTTATTGTACTGTGTGTCACTATCATTGAGTGTTGTATGTTTGTGGGGCAGTTGTGGTGGGTGGGTGGCAAGGTGTGTCATGAGTACATGTGGGCTGTGGTGGTGGTGGTGGTGGGGGGGGGGCATGTCTGCCTGGGGTATGCTCTTTTGATCACTGACCCACAATCAATAATGTTTGTGGTGGGATTTCCAGTATATCACATGACTCAAAACTGGATCACACCCTCTACAAACTGTGCAACATCATGTGGATACAAAGCAAGAGCATACTAGAGCATAGCATAGAGATACTAGAAGTATATTTTTAAGGTACACAAAAGTACCATATAAACATTCAGAAGTCAATTATCTCTTTGTCAGAATAGATGAGTGTTATTATGAAAAGATGCAATATCAATATTTATTTGATATGGAATCAATGTTTCATATATGGCTTTGATCAAATTGGTGTAAATTGTAGCAGGGAGCAGGCTTCACTCAGGGTTCAATATTACTTTTAAGGGTGCTGGCCCAAATGAAAACTTCAAATTAAACAGAAAAAGGGCGCACCTTGCATCAAAAGTCCTTTATTTGTGCACAGACGCGTTTCGGCGTATGCCTTCCTCAGTGTGCAAACGCGTCACATCACATGTGAGCATTCAAAAGGAGAAATTCAAAAGGATTATTTCACCTTCTTTATCCTACACAATGCTAATAATATCCTATACAACCAACTTCTTTCCCTAAATAAAATTAGGATAAAATAACTTTTAGCACACCTAATTCCTTATCATCTTCTACAATAATATAGTGTTATAGAGTAGCAGACATTCGATCTTTACCTTAAACTACGTCAGTTACGTTTCAACAGCTACTCAATGATATTGTGACATGGGCAAGAATTCACAACCACTCACAGATGATAGCCTTATAATTTTATTGGAGGCAAATTGTCAGGTTACATCTTCATGTTTGGAAAATACATGACTTTACACATTTTTCCACATCTTCTACATGTGGGCATTTAATCTTGCAGCGCGCACAACTAATAAAAAATTAACAAACATTTACCCTTAACCATTTTAAATTGACAAAAGTTTGAAGAGGTCAAAGGTCACAGACCAGACTGCAGACAGTAGAACTGGGGACTGTTTTGATCTTAAAGTTTTGTTTTGTGGTTCTGACTAACCTGAAGAATATCTCAAATCCAGGCCATAACAGTCTACCTCATAGGTCCAGTTCCACTTCAGATAAAATAAAAATATTTTATTTTATTTTATCTGAAGTGGAACTGGACCTGAGGTAGGCTAGCCACAACATTATTATTATTGAATAAAATCATGGTGGGCTGCCATGTCCAAAAATGCCCGGGCGATTTTTTGGTCCCAGTCTGACCCTAAAAATATTTTATCGTAATCTGATGTTGAAATTGTATAAAATGTCTGCATTGTCTTCAATGCTGTCATCCCAAAATAGATGAATCCTTTTCATAGTGAAAGTTGGTTTTAGCTCCCTGTTCGTCAGGACTAACATTTAACTTACTGTTTGTCAGGACAGGTGCTAGAAATGTTGTTTCAAGATCCAAAATAGTAATAGATTAATATTCATAACATAGGCCTATTTAATAATTAATTAAATAGCCTATTGTCAGCACTAGAGGCCGCTAGGGGGGAAAGGTTAGGACGATTCTAAGGGCCCAGCACTGATAAGGGGCCCTTTCAGGGCTGTTAGTATTACTTTAACAGAATTGGCTTGAGAAGACTTTTGAAATGAAATATTTAATTGTATTTGTACAATTAAGCAAATTAAACATTGTTGTGATATTCTATAATATTTCCCACAAATAATTTTTTATATAGTCCTTTCACCCCTCTCCCTTTTTACCAAATGGTATGGTCTGAATCGTTCAGGTACACCTTCAAATGCGCCTGCTCCGACAACGCTGCTCAGCTGCAAGGTGTTCAGTCAGTTGCAACTGCTGGTGAGCATTGTTTGCTAAGTGTGGAAAGAAGTTGCTAAATTAGACTTACGGTGTTGATGAACTATGAAGCCTTGTTACCCCAAACACGAAAGGTCAAACAGCAGAAATTTAAGAGCGAATGGCACACGCATTTTAAAATGAGATGCGGTCTCGTGGAGGGTGCATATGTCCAAATTCACCAGTAGCCTACTTCTCGATTTAATAACTCTGAGAGTTTTTCTTTCTCAAATGCTGTACAGATATTTTAAAGTACTTTGCAAGGGCTACATAACCGTGGTGGTTACTAGTTGCGGTAATGAACGGTTTACAAATGAATTAATTGTGAAGACAGTTGTATTGTGGAAACAGTTCTACATTGTGATCATGAGGTATATAAATACCTACATTTCTAAAACTGTGGAAGCCATAGGCATATCTATTCATTTGTAAGCCTAGATAGTGAGGGGGGTTTTGCAACTAATAACACCACTGCACCAGTCACAGCTGTTTTTGTAGTCAAGCTGATGTAGCTTGTAGGCAGATAAGTGAAATGGTCAGAGAATTCCCTGTGCTATTTAGGCTACTCCTGCAGATTATGAATTAGTTGGTCTATAGGCTATGTCTTCCAATGATAGGCTACTTTCCACAAAACAATTTACATGACAACTGAAATTGAAAATGTAACTATAAATGCCTCATTTTACAGAGGTGTGCAGTGAAACAAGTCTCACATTTTACAATTGACTGCATATTGGGTTCAATTGTTAAAAAAAAAAAAAAAAAGATTCCAATGTCTGACTGACAACTAACCAACTTGGATAAAAACATCTGCTAAATGCATAAATATTAATGAAAATGTAAACTACAACAGGTCAGGGTCATTGTCAGTAGCCTATAATTGCCAGTATTAGCCTACCTCACGGCAGTGGCGCCTCCAGGCGGACGGC
The DNA here is from genome assembly GCA_027497455.2 of Sardinella longiceps. Classification (NCBI taxonomy): domain Eukaryota; kingdom Metazoa; phylum Chordata; class Actinopteri; order Clupeiformes; family Clupeidae; genus Sardinella; species Sardinella longiceps. The sequence goes on along the minus strand of JAODXP020007429.1, from coordinate 57,954 downwards.
TGTACGCACTGTGCGTACCTTGGGAGAGCGAGCGAGCGAGCGAGAGAGAGAGAGAGAGAGAGAGAGAGAGAGAGAGACGCGCAAGCGAGAATCGGGCGGAGAGATTTGTTATTTGTAGAGATTTGTCAAGTTCTGAAGTAGCCTATTGAAATGTTTTAAATGTGTCAATAGGCAAATTTATTTTAGGAGGCTTGCATGGTCGTATCTATCGACGACATGATGCGATTTCGCTCAAGTGTTTTTGTGATTAATGTTTTCATGTAGGCAATTTGCCTATTTTCTTTTGTTTGAAAGCTCGAGAAAAGCAGTAGGGCCTAGCCTTTTTGGCGAGTGCCCATGCCACGCCGATATCACCCTAGGCTATGCATTATAATTTTCTTACAATGGGCTTGTGGGCGCCCTTCGTTTCGCGCACCAGTGGAAGGCAAAGGGGAGGGGGAGAGGCCCTGTCCCTACACCGGGCAGCTATAGTGCAAGAAGTTGGTGTAGTCTACACCACGCAGTAATTCCTTCGAAATAAGCATAGCCTACTTCATTCATAATATTGTTAAGCCAACCCGACAATATCACAAACAATTTCCTGGGTTGTGCGAAATCTTCGCTTGCCTATATTTCAAAACAACAGCAACAGCATCAAAGTGCTTAGACCTAATTGATGCATCATACATGCATGATGTCCTCTACCTTCAACAGGATAGGCTGCTCACAAACCCAAATTAACCCTCCGCGAATGTGAGAACCAGGAGTCTCCATTTGTCCAAGACACGTCCTTCCCATATAATGACAGAAAAAAAGTTGGTTCTCCCCCTAAAGTAACGCAGTGCCGCCCATGCGCATGTGTGTGTGTGTGAATGCAACAAAAGTTCACTGTCGAGTTTATCGTACATAATCTATGTAGGCGAGTTAATGTTCATGTAGGTTAATTTTGAAATTCAAGTTCAAGTTCACGTTGTATTGAAGTTGATTTCTAAAGAAGAACGGCTGACGCACGCACACACACTTTTTTTTTTTTTTTTTTTTTTGCGCGGGGCATTTGTGCGTACCCTACAGTTCAATCCTGCAGGCGCCCCTGCCTCACGGAGCACTGTAATGACATGCAATGGAATTAGCTAAGCCATTGAATTAATTGCAACAGGCTATGTGATCTTAGAAAATATTAAAATGCACCAGAATGCAGGGAACGGCTATGAGTTCTCAAAAAAATTCATGGGGGAGACCCCCAGACCCCCCTGCTCTCTAACAGTTGCTCATTAAAGGAAGGAAACCATGGATTATTCTTTGTAGTAGCCAATAGGTTAATTTTCACAGTTGTTGATTTAAAATGTTAAAATGTAGTTCATCACATGCAGCATACCTAGTGATGCAAGTTATGCTACAGGAAAGAAAGTGCCATCAGGTCAATACAAGCGTTCAGTGCCAGCCAAAAATCTCCACTTGCGCTTGAAAATTTTACTATTACACATATATCGATAGGTTGGTGAGGGGGCCCTAAATTCTAATCTTTCATGGGGCCCAAAATTTCTGGCGGCGCCCCTGGTCAGCACATACATTATTGTTGCAAATTACAAAGTCTTATAGAATACCTATATCCAGGGCCGGACTGGGGCCAAAAAATGGCCCGGGCATTTTTGGCTGTGGTGGCCCACCATGATTTTATTCAACAATAACTTCATAGCAAGCTAAAATAACACTGAAAGTTGGAAACATTGCATGATCATTAGATATTTAATTGGACTAGCCCAGTATACTTCAAGAAAATTATGACCAAATTATGACAGCACCTAGCCTGGGAGTTCCCATGCTTCTTTGCACACTTATTTCATTCCACTCTGCAAAGCAGCATGGTGACCATGGCCGATTTTCTCGCTTAGTTTCGGTATCCAATCGCAGAACAAAAAGGGATTTGTACGGCCCTCGATTGTATTTTACGTCACGTGGTGGCTCTGGTATTGCCTCCAAGGTATGTACAGACGCTATGATAGACATTCGTAGCGCCCAATAAACGGCTCTGGACAATCGTAAACGATGCTTCCGCTACGAGAAATGCAATAGGTAGGTCCCCAGACTAAATATCACTTGTGATTTTAGTTTGGCATTCGCCAGGCTAGGGTCAATCCATCTCCTAAACTTAATGACCGCAACAACTCCATACTACTGTGTGCCTCTGTGTGATCAGCTGGATCGCAAAGAGATGCTACAGGACATCTACTGCTGCTGTAAGGTATGAAGATACAGATTTTACTACAATAAGTGCTCTTCTTAAAATTATCATAAAGTTAAAAATCATGTAAGCTATAAGTTTTAATGAACAGCAAATACCTGGATGGCTGTTAGCGAATTTATAAGCTCATGTTGAATATGCTTGTCAATAATGTAGCAGTCTAAACCAACTCATCAAAAGGATGGCATATTTCAAGACACATCCGTCCTATAATCCAATCAAGGTTCTGCTCAAGTTGATAATGTTTATATAAATTGATGCAATATAAAACATAATGATCAGCTACAGCAGCCTACAGATTTCCACTAGGACATTTCATTGTTTCAGTGATGTCCTGTAATTTTCTGTAAATGCAAGAAATTGAAAGTGATGTGTGTCTAATTAAACCTAAGCCTGCAAACACCAAATGCAATGTGGACAAAATATCACTTGCACTTGTTTAATTTATTAATTATATTTTTGAATAGCTATTTCTCATTACCTCCACCAAGGAGGTTATGTTTTCAGTCGCGTTGGTTTGTCTGTCTGTCTGTCTGTCAGCAGGATAACTCAAAAAGTACTGCACAGATTTGGATGAAATTTTCGGACAATGTGTATATTGGGACAAGCAAGAACTGATTCGATTTTGGTGGCGAACTGTGATCCAGAACATGATCTGGAATGTATATTCTGTCTGTGACCACATTGCCTTGGCAGAGGTCTGCACTTTCTGAGCGCTTTTCTAGTTACTTTGTTCTGTTTTGACTTGGCTTGGAAAAAAATGTCCAAAGGCTAAAGGTAATTCAATGAGGATATTACCCGATATGCAAAACCCATGCAACAAAATTGGTGTCTATCGTAACTAAAAGAAGTCGGATCGGTGCATCCCTAAATCTTACAGGATTAAGAGGAGCTAAGCCATATAGAAGACGACATAATGAAAACATTTTGAAGAAATCCTCAAAACAATGAGCTGTCAGTAATTTTTTTGTTAATAGTTTATTGTATAAAATGTTTATGCATCAATCACACTCAGGAAGATCAATATACCCATCATGACAATATTGTACCATGTTAGCACTGTCTTGCTTTTTCCGCTTCCCCTCTATGCACTTGAATGTAAATCTGTCTTCATGTGTAGAATAGCGTAGACCGTCTCTGTGGTGTTGAAAAGTAATATTTCTCATAGCCATGTCCTCTGACGTCACGGTACAGGCTCCTGAAAAAAGGCACAGTAACCATTAATACTATCTAATACACATTTTGTTTGAAGTACTTAAACAGAGATTTTTCACAAACCTTTTACACTGTATACATTCTATAGAAGGGGATATACTAATTCAGATGATAAAAGAAAATGTGTGGCCTATTGCCAGAGGAGAAAATTTACTAACCACAAGTCTTTCTTTATAGGATTTCTGCAGGTGATTAAAAGTGATTTAAATGTTAGACACCAATAATCTGGTAACACTTTACATTACAGCTCGTTAATAAGAGGGTAGTTTTGTGGTAATAAATTGGTAATTAATTATAACAACTGATAATTACTCACATTCCTGAGTAATAACTGAATATTAACTGAAAAAATTACTGAGTAATTTTATGTTAATACTAAACAATAGCCCACTATTGTGGTAATAAGTCAGTAACCAAATGGTAATAACAATTAATTACTTATAGGCCATGGTATGGTGAGATTTGATTAAAAAAGTAATAAAATTGTGAGATCATGTATTCATTACTAGTAATTACCAAGTAATTACCTGTCATTTCATAGAAATTACACAGAATCAGGGCTGTAAAATGCATTTTTGCCTGTTTCAATTTCAATATAGCAGAGCTGTTACTCCAAAAATGACAATGAATCAAATTACATTGGATCTTGAATGAGATCCATTTATTGTGATGGTAAGTTCAGGCATTGTTTTCTAGTAACTACAAGTAATTACCTGTGTCCTGTCATAAATATTACACAGAATCAGGGCTGTAAAATACATTTTTGCCTGTTTCAATTTTATTACAGTGTAATTGTTACACCAAAAATGGCATTGGTTCAAATTACATTGGATCTTGAATGTGTTCCATTTATTGTCATAGAAACATAATAAGACATCATGATAAGACCAAGAACCAAACATGCACAATTTTGGCATTAATACTAGACTAAGGGCCTGTCCCATTTCTACCACTTCCACTTGATTTTAGCCCTAACACTCAATTTTGCGCGTTCACATGTGTGTCCCAATACTTTCCAGACCAAGGGCTAGTGGCTTTCAGCCCTTCAAATCACCCCTTCAAACAGAGGGAGCTCGGGTGCAGACTTCGAAAGAAGTGAAGATGAAGTGAAGATGAAATTACCCACGAATCGTTTAAATAATAGGCTATTGACAAATGTAGCTTAGGCTACAGAAGAAGGGAAATGCTGGTTTCAGTTTGGCATCTACTGGTACTGTACTGTATGTTTTATGACAAGACAGTATTCCCTGACCAAGAAAATGTTTTCTTTTTCTACCACTATATTAAGACACAATGTCCTGTTGCAATGTTGGAATGCAGCAATTGTTTCCAAGCTGGCCATGTGTATTCAATCGGTGTTGCATGCTACTTTTATGGGCCAATCCATTTAAGTATATTCTCTTACTACTCTATACGTAAATTTAAATAGAATTATTGTATATTCTTTACTGTCCAATGGGGCCTCCTTGTAGGCTGCCATATGTGGGGCACAAACAGTAGCTTCAAGCCATATCTAGCCTGTGTAATAAATCAGTGCCTTGGCATGCTGTTAATTTAATTGTATACACATTAATTTCTATAGTCTTTACTTACATAAACAAGTTTACTTACGTAAACATTTCAAGGGGTGTGTCAAGGCATCTGGTAGATCTCTCCATTGTCCATTCCGGCAGGTAATTTTCACCTTATTTTCCAGGTTTTTATCTTTCTTAAAAAAATATAACAATTGCGGACACTGGTACTGCACATGGTCATCATGAGAGTAGGATGGCTTTGAGTCACCTATTACCTCTGCACCACTATCAGCATCTGGTTTAGGAGGTGCAGGGCATGATTCTGGAGACAAAAACAAACAGAAGAAAGAAAGGTCAAAAGGGCATTTCCAAAATGAAGAGTTTAAATATAGTTGCAAACAGTGAATGCTGAAAAGTTATTTACTCTTAGAACCTTGTTTTCCGACTCTATTGGTTGTTTATAAATGTTCGGTCCTCATCAAGCGCAACTTTACAGAAGAATAACGCTATTCAATCAACATCAGAGGTAGAGGAAGAAGTAGATTTCAGGCTTTTTCTTCATAGTGGTCTGTGCATTTACTTCTACAGTGGTCAGTAGTGTTCACTGATATGCTGATATATGCCTTAGCAAGTTTTATATACGTATGATTTAGCAAGTTTTATTGTAGTTTGTAGTCAAACTGACTGCTGAGAAGTACATCACTCACAAGAAATCCGAAATAATGCTAGAACCTGTTAGAAGTCATATTTTGCGATGATATTTATGTCAGTATATCAGTGAACACTACAGATCACTCGGTGGGTTTCATACCTTTGTTTCATACCTTTAATGCGATTGTTCGAATGTACATACAGTACGCTGCCGCTAAGATGCTACAGCATACCTGGGCAAACTAAAGCCCGGGGGCCATCTGCGGCCCGTTGAGCAATTTAATATGGCCCGTGGAGCCTTCCCAAAATAGAAAAATTTCTCATTTAACCAAGGTGACTTAGATTATAGGCCTGATTAATCAAATTTGTTGTATTCATGAAATAAAAAATTCCTCCCTTTTAACTCTGCATGTTACAGTAACATGTCCTCTGAATAAAGTTGGGCTACTTGTTTGAGACTTGCCAATTCATCGGCATCAACCGGTTGACTGTTAAAGGAATAGTTCACCTCTTTATGAAAATAAGTTATTCACCCCCTTACCTAGAATTACCTATGTGGGTAAAAGCATTTTGGTCTTAATCACCAGCCATCTTTTTTATGTCTTTCCCCTTAGCATGATACTACTCTCACAGTTGTTATCCTTCATAACGGTCATGAGATGCTTTGTCAATGATGGGAAAGACGCATCCCGAGACAACTTGGGAGACATACATCATACAGTATATCCATACTTACGGAAACATTGCAAGTGTTGTGGATATTTCCATTGACCATATTGGCAGGTAATCTCCGTCTTATTTTCATTATTCTTAAAAAAGTAGTTTGCTGTACTGCACATGTACTGCACAGGTTCATTATGAGAGTAAGATGGCTTTGAGTCGCCTACTATCTGTACGCCACTGTCAGCAGGTGGTTGAGTAGGTGGAAGGCATGCATATCTAGACACTGTTAAAAATAGAGGGGAAAGAAGAATGAAAAGGACATGTCCAACATTAAGAGTTTAGTTGTGAACAATTGTGAATGGGGCATAACAACTTAATTTCAGTTTCATTTCATTATGCACCATTCAGTCAGCATTTGTAATTGGTTTGTTATTCTGTCTATGTAGCATATAATTTCTTAATCTCAGGCCTCTCAAGTTTTGAACTCCGCTCGGAGTGAGATTTTTCTTTTTTGGCCTGGCGTAGATCTACAGTACAGTGTACATGTATGTACGTGTATAAGAGACAGTAGTCTATGTAAATGCATGTATTTTAGGTGATTTAGAGACAGACAAGGTACTGTCACCCCGAAATAATGACCTCCAATGAATTCTGTGAAAAGAATTGGACAAATGCACTGGCATCAGGAGGCTGTTTTGCAAGGGCTTAAAGACAGCACTGGAAAATATAAGAATTCTGCATTTCAGAAGTATTGAATCAGGTCCACCCTGTGGTTCTGTTCTATTTTTTTTTAATTAGGCCACTAATGATTAAGTAGTGATGATGCATCATTATTTACTATGTATCAATAAACATTCATATAGCCTAAATATTTCTTTAGACTAGGCTATTTTATGTTTTTATTTAATTAGACCTATTTCAATATGTCACTGTAAAAAAACAGGCCTAGTTGTAGCCTATAATCTTTAAATATTGTTCATTATAGCTTTAACTGAAATCTTATCACTGAACCATTTGAAGAAGTACAGTATGTGCCTTTCTTTTATCTTGGCCTAGTGCTTTTACAGTAGGTTACACATTCTGTGCATATGACAAACTTTAAAAGTATTGCTATGTAAGGCAAATGCTTTAATTTGGGGTCTAATAGGCCTATTGTACCAGACCAAATTTAAGACAATGGCGTCACCAGCTGTAGTCAGGGGCGCAACTAATCACTTTTGGGGGGTATGCGATAACATTTTTTGCGCTGAAATAACATAAAATAAAATTCTGAACCATAAGATGACCTTCAAAGTTGGTATATTGTGAACAACACATTTAACACAACAACAATGAAGGCAGCAATTGTCAACTAATGACGAATATGGGATGCATTTGTGTACAGAAGTAGGCAAGAAATTTTTGAAAAATTTGTTTCCATTTTCTGCAATCTGGTGCATTTTAACAAGTTGCTAGATAGCTTCTCATAGCAATTAATTAAATGGTTTATCTAATGCATTGCACATTATTTGAATGCTCCATGAGGTCATATAGCAGCCTGGCTGAGTTGTATTGGGCAGTAGGTTGTATATTTCTTACAATTGAACCAAAATGTATTTAATTTCAGACTTTAATGGCATTTACTGCTGAATTCTCAGTTTGATGTGATGCACATAGTCTTTTATTCTTTTGGACTCTTTTTGGATAATAATGAGGAACATGCTGGGGACAGTCTGTCTTTGCAATTTGCTAAATTCCCCTATATTCATTCTAAATAGTTTAATTGAAATGTGTCTAAACCCTTGGAGGAAATGGGCTACAGTAGTCAAGGAGCCTAAAAAGTCCCGTGGGATTTTTTTGATGAAAGCAAGCCACCCATCCAACTGTCTCTAGGACACCCCAAATAACAATAAAAAACATGTTGGCAGTCTGAAATATTGTGCTGGGAAAAATTGTGAAGCATATAAGAAAATAACAACATTTTGGTCTCCAAAAATAGGACTTTGCAAAAACGCCTAGGCATACCCACATATAAAATGGTGTAGAAAACACAAATTTTGATATTTTGTTTTCAAATTTGAAATACAAGTTGTTCAGCCTTGTGGCCTTTGTTCCATTATGTCTATAACCTGATACATTACAGTAAAAGGACTATTTAATGTCTATGTATATATTTTTTTCTTTGGCGAGGGGAAAAAATGACAAAAACTTCAAAATATAAAGAGTTCCCAGTTTTCAGCAGAACCCTTTACAGTGAAACTGACAATAGATTACAAAACTAGAGGGTGTCTGCTTTCCAAAATGGGTGTTTTCATCTCAATAGCACGAAGGGTTGGGATACAGCAACCATTTCAATTTGGAGAGCCGTTTTCAGGCAAATCTGTCGGAATGCGAAGGGGTTAATTATGCAAGCTAGTAATAAATGGTGAAAATAATGATTCGTTTATTATGCTATTCGTTGCTGAAAAGTCTGATAACTGAAGTAGTGGTCTGATAACAGTAATCTTTTCTGGAATGAATACGTTTATTGACTCGGCATAGAAATAAAGGCATCATCTTATGTTTGTAGACTAAATCAACTGAAAATCACAATGAACTCCAATTCACAATGTAAATGTGATGTTACACATTACGCAATGTGTGTCATGCTTTCAGTTAGCACACAGTTTATATGAAGTTTTCAACATCGTCCTCGTCATCTCCTGAGTCTTCATCCTCTTCATCATTGAGTGATGTGGTGGGCTGCTCAGGATTGTCACATCCCTCACTGGGGTCACAGGCACATAACTCTGTGCAGCCGAGTCCTGCTTTACAAAATGAACACCTCGCATTGTCACACTTGGATTTTGAACAGCCGCACTTCACCAGCTGGATGACCGCATTTGGTGCAGGCTGTTCCTTGGTCATCACTGGAACCCATACATCGTCTTCCAAGTTCCAGCCATAGTCCTGTGGCGATGGTACCTCTGGGTTTGGAACAGTGTCATTGTTCCAGATCATTGCTTGGTAGTGTGCCCGCAAGATTGCTTGTTGCAGTGCAGCTTGTGTAGGTGGCAACCTCTCTGACTCGGCCTGTTTCTTTGTGAATAGCCACCATCTCAATTTTTCCATCTTGGTAGTCTTGGTCCCTGGCAGGTAAACCTTGCAGAGAAACTCTTCGAGACCATCATATATGGCATCACTTGGCCAGCGCATGGTTCCCAGACTTGTCAATGCAGATATCTCATTGCTGTCATCCCTTGCGTCACGGAAGATCTTCCAGAAAGCAAGTTTGCCTCTGCCAGCAAAGCCCCCCGTGTTATCAGCTCCACTAAAGGCATGCAATCCTGGCAAAGCAGCTGCCTTGTTTGGCCCCAGAGCTTCGTAGATGGGTCCCAGAGGAATGACACGTCGCTTCGTACCAACTCCAGTCACGAAGTTGGTGTTGGTGCATAACTCAGGATACCGGCGGAGAGCCAGAACAAAGACGTCGGTATCAGGTGAGTGAATGTTTATGATGGAAGCCCCACTTGCAGTTGCTTCAGCAGCATGCAGGAGAAGTTTAGTGTCGGCCTCTTCCTGCTGACTATGAAGGTGGTCGACATTCCTGTGAGTAGCTCGGCACTGTGAACCCCATGCAACAACCATCTGCTTCTCTTCTGCATGAGCCTTCACCAGCATCTTCTCAGCAAGAGCCAGTGAGTTCCATCTTTGTCTTCACATGGGACAGGAGTCGCTTCAGTGGCACCTTTGCTATGTTGGTGGCATCTGTTATGTGGTAGGCTATGACTGGCTGACCACCATGCCTTCTGTCACGAGTGGCACCCTTCAGAGATGTGACATCATAGCGATCAAAGACAAGGTGGACTTCATCGGCATCACTGTATCTCTCCAGGATACGGGTTGTGAACTGATCAGCCAGCTGCCAAGGCATCTGTTTATTTCAGGAAAGTTACCATCACCATACCTTGCACGTTCTCTGATATACTGCAGTATAATTGTGTGGGCGCTTGGGGCCACCATCAGTTCTTGGTCTGTTTCAGTTTGGCAGATGATGCAACGTTGGTAGTCTGTGTCATACCTTTCCCACTTCGTGGCAGTTGGGGCTGCCTCCATTGTGCAGGCCACTGTCACTGTAAACTACGGTCAGTATCTACAAACAGTCCACCACCACACAGATAATCTAATCTAGTCTATAGTCAAGAGATTGGACGAAGAGCCTGCACCACAGTCTTCAATTAGAACTCACCTGCAACATTCAATAAGGGGAAGAGGGATTAAAATGAGACTTTTGAGAGCACTTACATGTTTGACCATATTATTATGGGCATTCACTCCCTATTCCGACATGCCATTATTCAGACATGTTTCTATTCAGACATCCCGGTGTTCAGACAGTTTTTTATGCCGTTATTCCGACACGTCTTTACTGACGATTAAGGGTAGGGATTGTTTTGATTTGCGCACATTTACGCACATTACGTACATTTACACACATTTACACAACTATTACTCAGGTAATGAACGCATGCCTTTTAATGACGGTTACGGTTAGGCACATGCACGCTTACTGATGTTTAGGGTTACGCACACATAAACACATGCCCTTACTGACGGTTAAGGTTAGGAATAGTTAAGGATTGGGCACATTGTAATAAACACATGCCTTTACTGACGGTTAAGGTTAGGCACATGTACGCTTACTGATGTTTAGGGTTACGCACACATAAACACATGCCCTTACTGACGGTTAAGGTTAGGAATAGTTAAGGATTGGGCACATTGTAATAAACACATGCCTTTACTGACGGTTAAGGTTAGGCATAGTTTTAGGGTTAGGCACATTTACGCTTGAGCAGCACCTAATGTAAAATAAAGCATATCCACCTGTACTGACGGTTAGGGTTAGGAATCGTTTTGATTTGGGCACATTTTCGCATGAGCACATTACAATTATTCATGTCGGAAAAGCGGCATGTTTCAAAACTATATAGTATCATGCCCCTATTCCGACAATGGAAATAAAAAATGTCGGAGTAGTGGTATGTTTTTTTAAAATGAAAATGCTGCTACTCCGACAATTGGGTGCTAATGTCTGACTAATGACATGTCTGAATAGCGACATGTAACCATTATTATTTCATATACTTGGAGTTACTGAAGCTGAATATGGATGAAACAGGAAAGAAAATGACCAAACAAATACATTTTAGGTTGCGGTATAGCCGGAAATATGCGGCAAGGATACAGTTTCTATGTGTGGTCCACCATGCTGGCCAGCACAATATTTCAGACTGCCAACATGTTTTTTATTGTTATTTGGTGTGCCCTTGAGACATCTGAATGGGTGGCTTGCTTTCATCAAAAAAATCCCACGGGACTTTATTTCGGTGAAAATGCTCCCTGACTACAGTAGCCTACCTTGTGTTTCTGAATCAGTAGCCTAATTAGCACAGGGTATTTTTTGACCAACATATCAGTCATGGGATGCCTGTCTGAAATGACCATTTCAGCCTAATATTGGAGACTATACAAAAACAACTGGTGTTATTGCTACCTCATTGTAGATCTATAGCCTACATTGGTATGCCTTTGACTTCCACTGTTTTTGGAATGCATACGGAACTACAGGACTTTGAAATAATTAATTAATTTGAAGGATAATGCATTATCATAGCAACTAGTGACCACTATAGATGGGTTGCACTTGTGGCATTCTTTCAAATGATATATGTATGGCATTTGGGAGAGAAAAAATCTCCGAGTTATGAAATAGAAAAAAAATAATAGATTTTGAACTCATAAGTGCACGCGACCGCATCGCAATATTAAATGCATATAGCTATTTTTATATCGCGAAGGGTCGGGTGGTGGGTAGTGGTAAGGGCAATTTTAAGGTTACCTGCTGTCATTCATGCACAATAATCTTTGGCATATGATCTCACGTGCTTTCATCTTTGTCTTTAGCTCTTTCTACCTCGGACAGGTACTTTTTTGCCCTCTCAATCTTGCTCCAAACAGGCTACATGGGCGCACTCCTCAATTTGGGGTGAATTAAAACTGGGCAATAAAGTAGAGGGGAGGGCTGTTTCTTACATTATTTTAAACTGCAAGAAGTGCAACGCGGTTATGATGAGCTTGTGGGTTTGCGCTTTTTTATACATTAATGTCTTGTGCATCTCTCACACGTGTATTGGAGAGGTGACACTATGAAACGTTTGTGTGTGTAACCTACAACATGTGAAAAGGAATTTTTCATAATTGTATAAACGAAGGTATATTTTGGTGTGTCAGCTCGAGGAAACTGTCATTAGCTCGTCTCACTAGCACACACACACACACAAGCCCCCCTGGCCCATGAAACATTTGTATTCATTCTGCTTAAATTTCGGCAACTACTTCTCTTACCAGGCTCAGCTGACAGTAGCTATTCTGACCTCCTCAATCCCCTGGCTCACGTCTCTCTCCTCCACCTTCATATATCTACATGGATTGGTTCTCCTTCTTCTGTATTGGGCCGTATAACATTACATTGTTGAACTGCCACGTTAGATAGAGACTGTGCCTCCCCGGCAGTCTGTGCACTCACTCCGAGGCTGCTTCTGATGTTAACAGACCTGCACCCACTGATATGCAGTCATTGTTGCACATCACAGGAACATAGGCTAACTGCATTATTACTATTCTTGCATATTGTTGCTTCAACTTTTAGACTTTGTTGCCCTCCATTACGTTTCTCTGGCTCTGTCCATTTCGCCAGACAAACTTTCACTTCTCTCTAACTCAGTTCAGCTCAAGTAGCAGAAGAACTAGGCTACTTGGGTCAACGTGAGGGGAGGGGCGGGCCGGGCCGGCGGAGGAGGGCTGAGAGATTTCATTGGATTAGCCCGATGTCCTTCAGGAATTTCTACCAATGGCCGCATTTTGTGATTCAAATACCGTCGCAGCCAAGGAGGTTATATATAAACTGGAGACAACGACTAAGTCCCGCCCTCCATAGAACTGAATGGCCGAAGCTAGGCTAGTAAATGCAGTAAATTGACAGTCAACGCCATTGTGAACACTGGAAGTAACAGACCAGGCCATGCCCATGCTGCCCATGCGCAAAGTTCCAAAGTTGGAAATGACGCATGGACTCACGTTGAATCTCTTTACAAAAACAGTAGTCCTTCAGTCCAGACGGTGGTGATAATGCACCTAGTTTGTTTGAAATACAACACGAGGAAGAAAGTTCTGTCGAGAATGTGCCTGAAGTTTTATAACATTCATGACAGTACACTTTTTTTAACAAGCTCCTCAAGAAATAAGCAAAGAGTAACCAGAGATCATGAAATATTGCTTTTACTCTCCCCGGAGAAATAACATTTCGCATGTAACCGCCCACCAACTTGTAAGTGCATGAGTGCTCGTGCCCAGCATGACTCTGGTGCATGCGCTGGCATGGTTCGGATTGTGACTCCATACGTAAATATGGCGATGCTAAAGTGCTGCCGCTAATCTGCGCGTTCTTGACCCCCTGGTCGCAGCCGAAAAAATAGGGAGTTTAAGCAAGCACGGTTTTCCACGACGGCGACGGCCGCCGGAAATCAATCTGCGCTCCACTGATCGAGACTTCAGCCGTACTGCCGGCTCTGTTTGCCGTAGTGAGTTGATCTGCAACGTGGAAAGAAGCAATCTCCCGTATTCTCGACTACGCGAGGTTCTTGAATGATCTATAGTGCGCAAAATATAATTATAAACAGCAAAAAAGAAAATAAATGATAGTTTCCTTCTTTCATAACATTTTAGAGCATAATATTTCATTCCAGAAAGTCTGTTAATCTAAGCAAACATTTTACATAAGGCAAAATTGAGAAAGTTTTTTTTTTTTCCAAAAAAGAAACACATTTTTGCATTTAATCACCTCTAGCTCTCTTGAAAGACATTTTGGAAAGAAAGGAGAGTGCACGGGATGCACCTTTATTCCATTCATTTTAATCTGTCATTTGCCACATGGTAGATGTAAACATCAGCACAGGTGTGTTAATCAGAGAGCTCTTGCCGTAGCAGCGGCAACTTGCTTAATGATTACTATGGATTCGACGGCGACTGAAACCAGTGGGAGGAGGGATCAATTTCCGGGTACCGTCGCCGTCGGGAAAACCGTGCATGCTTAAAGTCCCTATTAAAAATACGCAGACGGGCGTGTGAAAACGCATGTGTGGCGTGTGAGAGTGTGAAAACACTCTGAAGAGTGTGTCACACGCTCAATGCGTGAGACTTGAGAGCCCTGCAAGTTGTGTACTACTGTAAGTAGTTCATTGTGTCAGCTTGAAAGTATCAGCTGGTTAATTATACCACGTATTGTGCATTGTTCGCGTTTTAGGACGCTGTTGTTGTTAATAGGCTAAGCTTTGAATAATTGTGGATAGCTTGGTAGCTTGTAGCCTGTGTTATTTAATGTTAGCCTAATTTATGTGCCTTTGGTGGGTAGGCTAATTTATTGTGCTGATTGTGTAGTTACATTTATGAAGTTTGGCATGGGCCTGTTGAGTTTACAAGTGAGTGTGGCATAGCTTGTGAGTTTAAACTACCAATCTTCTCTGTTTCATTCCTATTGTGGAATTGTGTTCATGTTAATTGATCCTGGTATCTGGTCACTGTAGCATTTCGTAGTTTAAAGGGGTGGTTTTGAGTTTTGGTCATATTTTGATTATTTGACTTTGTTACTTTCAATATGACTTCTGTTGTAGAACAGTTTGTGTCAGAACCCTCTATAGATCTTCTGGAAGAGTTAAATAAAGAACAGCTATACGAGGTTGCTGAACACTATGAAATTACTTTGACTAGCAAGGATAAAAAGCTTGAAAAGACTGTGTTTAATGTGATTCAGGAGCAATTGGTTAGAAAAGATGTAATTAAGCTTGAGACAATGGAAATTGCTGCTGATACAGAAGCGAAGCTAGCTTTACGGGAGCGTGAGGTGGAATTGAAAGAGAGGGAGTGGAACAAACAGCTTGCTTTAAAAGAAATGGAAATTAAGAAACTTCAGCTAGAGCTGGATGCTAAGCGGGCGGAAGCCGCATCGGTCAGTAGGTCTAATCCTGCTTCTCCTGCTGCTTCTGGTGAAGCTCCGTTACAGCTTTCTCCTCCTTTTGATGTTGCAAAGAACATCAGGCTTGTTCCTCCATTTTCTGACAAAGAGCTAGATAAATACTTTGCACATTTTGAGAGAGTAGCCACTACTCTTAGGTGGCCTGAGAATGTGTGGACACTCTTGTTACAATGTGTTTTAACAGGCAAAGCACAGGAAGTATTTACTGCTCTTAGTCCAGACCAATGTGGACGGTACAACGTTGTCAAAAATGCCATCTTAAATGCCTATCAGCTTGTCCCCGAAGCTTACCGGCAACGGTTCCGCAACTATAGGAAGTCTTCTTCCTCCACGTTTGTTGAGTTCGCGAGAGAGAAAGAAACTATGTTCCACCGTTGGTGTCTCTCTCTGAAGGTTAGAACTTTTGACCAGTTGAAAGAACTCATGCTTTTGGAGGAATTCAAGAACTGTGTTCCTATTTCTGTTGCAACCTATTTGAATGAACAGAAAGTGTCCTCTTTAGCCAGTGCAGCTGTCCTGGCTGATGAATATATTCTGACACACCGAGGTTCTCACTTGAATAGGAATAGCACTGAACATGACAAGAACAACATGTCTAGGAACAAGTGGAGATCTCCTGGTTCTGATGCTGCTTCTTCTGTCTCATCATCATCGTCTCCTCCTCCACGGAGTGATCCAAGCTCTTCTTCTACACACAAAAAGCCTGATGTTGTTTGTTTCTTTTGCAGGAAACCAGGCCATAAAATTAACGAGTGTTCCTTGTATAAGAAGGGCAAGTCTGCTAAGTCTATTGGCTTAATTAACACAGTTCCAGTGCTTACACCGGTTTCAACCAAACCACAAAGAGATGCTGCTCCCATGTTGTGTTCTGGTGCCCAGTCTCCGTCAGGTGAATGTACATCCTCTGAGTATTCCCCTTTTCTTGCTACTGGTCTGGTGTCTTTGACTAGCAGTGATGGACCTGTTCCAGTCTGTTTGCTGCGCGACACCGGGGCAGCTCAGTCGTTCATTCTCCATGGGATTTTGCCACTCTCTTCCCAGACGGCTACTGGCCAGAACATACTAGTGAGAGGCTTTGAAATGGGTTTCGTGGAGGTTCCTCTTCACAGAATACATCTTAAATGTGATCTGGTCACTGGTGATGTGGTCGTTGGGGTGCGCCACTCACTTCCAGTACCAGGTGTGACCTTCATTCTAGGAAATGATTTGGCGGGCGGGAACGTGTGGACGCCGTCAGATGTCAGACCTTCTCCCATCGTAGGTCCAGTGCATGTAGGTTCATCAGGGCCAGATGAATGTGGCCAGAAATTTCCAGCGGTGTTTCCTGCTTGTGCTGTCACACGGGCCATGAAGAAACTTTCTGCACTGACTGACAAGGAGTCTGAGACTGGACAGACTTCTATCTTTGACGGTCAGGAGGTGTTGGATCATGAAGTTCCTGCGTGTGATGAACCTGTTCCCGACTTTTCAGTTCCCATGAAACTTAAGTCTCTTGATAAAGTTTCCCTTCAGGTCGAAGACTCCATTAAAGGAGAAGCTGAATGTACTGGTACTATGTCACCTGCTGTTGATGTTGGGGTTGTTGATGACCTCAAAAGCAGTGATGCCATTAGTACCTGGTCTCTTTTGCGTGATGTTTCACGTGAAGAGTTGATCAGAGAACAGGGGCTGGATGACACACTTAGATCCTTGTTTCCATTGATAGGCCAGGAAACTGCTTGTGGGTCATGCTACTTCCTACAGGATGGGTTACTGTGTCGTAAGTGGGTCTGTGAGAGGGACTCCAGCATTAGTCACTTCATTCAAGTCATCGTTCCTCTGAAATTCAGAGAGAAGGTGTTAGAGTTGGCCCACGGTGGTCTGTCTGGTCACATGGGTGTCAGTAGGACCTACAACCGGGTGTTACGTTCTTTCTTTTGGCCTCGCGTTAAACGGGATGTGGCTGTGTTTGTGAGGAAGTGTCATGTATGCCAGGTGACAGGGAAGCCCAACCAGACTTTGCCTGTTGCACCCTTACAGCCCATACCTGCCCTGTCAGAACCGTTTGAGCACCTGCTGGTTGATTGTGTTGGACCTTTGCCACGGTCTAAGTCCGGACGCTGCTACTTATTAACGGTGATGTGTCTATCCACGCGTTATCCTGCTGCATTTCCTCTGAGGTCTATTAACACCAAGTCAGTCCTTAAGGTCTTAACAACGTTCATGTCCACCTTTGGGATCCCCAAGATCATCCAGTCTGATCAAGGATCTAATTTTATGTCTCGACAGTTTTCTCGGGCTTTACGTCAACTTAGGACGAAGCACAACATCTCTAGTGCCTATCATCCTCAAAGCCAGGGGGCGCTGGAGAGATTCCATCAAACGCTCAAGTCACTCCTGCGTTCTTATTGCGTGGAACTCTCCTCTGACTGGGAAGAGGGTCTACCGTGGCTGCTCCTCGCAGTCAGGGAAGTGGCCCAAGAAAGCACTGGGTTTAGCCCTAACGAATTAGTCTTTGGCCACATGGTTCGTGGACCAACCGCTGTTCTTGCAGAACAGTGGAAGACTCCAGAACCTCCTGAGAATGTCCTTGACTTCGTTAGTGGTTTTCGACTCCGTTTGTATGAAGCAAGAGCTGCTGCTTTGCGGAAGTTAAGTAAAGCACAGAGGAAAATGCAAACGTTGTACAACAAAAAAGCTAAAGCACGTCTTTTCAAGCCTGGAGATCAAGTGCTTGCTTTGTTACCTGTGGTTACCAGTCCCTTTCAAGCGAAGTTCTCCGGCCCATATGTCATTGTACGTTCGTTGCCTGGTCAGAACTAGTTTGGAAAGGCCCGTGTTACTTACCTTGGGAAGGTGGTTGGAGGGGGCCAAGTGCGCCCAGTCAATGCCAAAGTGGAGGCCGTTTGTGCTTTTCCGGTTCCAACCACCAGACGTGAATTGAGGCGTTTCTTAGGGATGGCGGGTTATTACCGTGCATTCTGCAAGAATTTTGCATCCGTCGTCACACCTTTAACGAATCTCCTCAGTCTGACACTTGTTTTCCAATGGACGTCTGCTTGCCAACATGTCTTTGATGCAGCCAAAGCTTTGTTAGCCAATGCACCGGTACACCAGCTTGGCAGTCGATGCTTGTGACTTTGGAGCAGGCGCTGTCCTCATGCAGGTCGCAGAAGATGGGGTAGACCACCCAGTCTCTTACTTTTCCAAAAAGTTCAACAGTTGCCAACAACGCTATGCAACTGTGGAAAAAGAGGCTCTTGCCCTTATCCTAGCTGTTCAGCATTTTGAGATCTATTTAGGATCTCAGCCTGTCACTGTTTACACGGACCATAATCCCCTGGTTTTTCTTCACAAAATGAAGAATCACAACCAGAGAATTATGCGTTGGTCCCTAATTCTACAACCATTTAACCTTATTATTAAGCATGTGCGTGGCTCTGACAATGTGGTTGCAGACACCTTGTCTAGAGCCATGTAGTCTGTTAATCCTGTGTACATATATGACTTGGTCAACTTTGTCATAATGACACTTTGTCCAGTGCCATATATGTTTGTTTTTGTTTGTTTTTCCCTTTTCCTCTCCTTCCTTTCCCTTATGTACCTAGGGCCCAGGTTCCAGGGAGCTGAATGGAGTGGACGTATGATGGGGATGTTTTTTTTTCTTTTTTCTCTGTTTTTGGCTTGAGACTCTTGGGAGAGTCTCGTTTAGGGGAGGAGGTGTTACGTCCCCCTGCGCCCCCTTCAGCCCAGCGGTGGCAGTGCTGTGGTTGTAGGGTGGTGACAGGATAGGCCTCATCAGGGGTTGCACCTGGCGGCAGGTGACGTCGCATTTAAAAGTAGCCTTGGGACTCCTCCTCGCCCTCTCTCTCGTTACCAGCATTTTTGAGTTTTCACACGAACACACAGACACGCACTCAGCACACTAGCAAACTTTCTCCATTATTTTTCTCCATTACCTTTCCCCTAGACACCTTTTGATATATAATAAACTTTAAGATTATTTTTGGAATTCGTTTGTTGCCTCATTTATGTTACGGCAAGAGCCGGTCGTAACATAAGCCTAAACACTTATGTGATGAACTATGCCTAAATGTTGTGGAGAGTAATTGTACATAATAACTTGCATGGTTGTACCAAAGCATTTGGAACTTGTTTAAAGAAGAGAGACTGTTTTTTGATGTGCACGCAATTATGTGAAGATTAAGCAGGTAATTTTGAGAATTTCAATTCTCATCTGAGAAATGTACCAAAGCGACAAAGAAAAACTGTACCTGCCTATATGTATGTCATCACTAATTCGATCTCATCACTTACATAGAAACTTACATAAGACATACTATCAAGACATGACGTAAGGGTTTTGATGATAAACACTTGTAGGTTAAAATTGACATACCACAGAGTCTCTTGGGAATCCAGCCTCCACGTTTACATGTAGCAGATTCTTCAGTGTTCTTAAAATGTCCAGAACAAAAATAGCGTACAATGTCATTGAATTTAAATGTACGTTTATTCCCATATTCATGTCCAAGTCTTGCATAGCTCCAGCGATCAGGCCAGATGCAATAGATTACTGTAGAAAAATTAACTATTTGTGTCAGTGGTTTCTTGCACTGTATACATGGGATACACTAAATGGGATTCATTCACCAACCATTCTTACAAACAAATTTGGTCTTCAACCCCACTTCCGCACTTTTTACGAAGTAACTGGCATTCACCATTATCTTCCTATCTGGAATTTGTTCTTAACTAAGAACAGAGTCTATGAACTTTCCAGACAAGTTGTACGAACACGCAAATGATCAGTTATTGCAATTTTGTCATAAAATCATATAACTATTGATTACAGCCTAATGCATTGGTGGTTAATACTTACAGTAAGTGTCTTGTTGATTTACAGATAATAATAATAGGCAAATAAAAGAGTTGAGGAAAAAAATCTTACCTTCATCAAGATCTGTTTGGGAGGCATAGATGGCAACATACACTACATTGCAAAACAGTAACAGAGTTCTTTTCATTGTGGTAGGTAACATATCGAGTGAGGACAGCTATGGGTTTGTTTTTTGTAGGAAGGTTAATATTTGCTACTATTGGCCCATCTCTTCTGTGACTCAGTGATTTATCTAGCAGGGTGCTTGCGCAAGTCTTGAAAGTCTTAAAAAGTATGGAATTTTGAAATGCTGTTTTTCAGACCTTGAAAAGTCTTGGATTTCATCTGAAAGTCTTAATAAAGTATGGAAAAATATGCTCAAAGACACAGAATATTTTGAAATAAGAAATATAAGGGTGTAAAAACTATGATTTAAAACAACGTAAGAAAGACCCCTCCCCTCTATTGTCCACAGTTTTAAATCACCCCAGTTGAGAAGTGCCTTGTCTGTCATAGATGATATATGTTGTGTATGAATGACAGCAGGTAAACTTAAAATTGTCCCTACCACTACAGACCACCCTAGCCTATCCTTCACGTTATAAAAACCGTGAACGCATATTGCGATGCGCTCGCCGAGCGCTTATGGATTCCAAATCTATCAGTTCTTCTCTGTTTAATAACTTGGAGAGTTTTCCTCTCATAAATATCATACATATATCATTTGAAAGAGCGTCACAAGAACTACTTACTACTGCTTACTAGTTGCTTTGATAAACCGTTTATCCTACAGATTAATTCATGAGTTCGAAGTAGGCTAGCCTTTTGTGTAAACAGTTCTATATGCATGATGACGAGCCTGCATCATTGGCTGCATTCCAAAAACAGTGGAAGTCATAGGCATACCTATCTGTAGATCTACAATGAGGTAGCAATAACATCACTGTCCAAAGCACAGCTGTTTTTGTAGTCTCCAATATTAGGCAGAAGTGGTAATTTCAGACATACCATGACTGATATGTTGGTCAAGGAATAGCCTATCCTGTGCTAATTAGGCTACTGATTCAGAAACACAAGGTAGGCTACTGTAGCCCATTTCCTTCAAGTGTTTAGACACATTTTCAATTAAATAATTAATAATGAATATCAGTGAATTTAACAAATTGCAAAGAAAGACTGCCCCAATCATGTTTCTCATTATTATCCTAAAAGGGTCCAAAAGAATAAAAGACTATGTGCATCACATCAAATTCAGCAGTAAATGCCATTAAGGTCTGAAATGAAATCAATTTTGGTTCAATTGTAAGAAATATTACAAGGTCTCACTGACTACCAACTACAATGATATCAGCCAGGGCTGCTATTGTCAGTGACCTCATGCAGCATTCAAATAATGTGCAACGCAGTAGGTAATCCACTTAACTAATTGCTATGATAGTTAAAATGCACCAGATTGCAGGAAATGGAAACTTATTTTTCAAAAATTTCTTGCGGGGGGGGACCCCCAAACCTCCCTACTACTTCTCTATACAAATATGCATCCTATATTCTTCATTGATGTGCTGCCTTCACTGTTGTTGTGTCATGTGTCATTCACCGTATACATTACCAACAATACTACTTTGAAGGCCATCATATGATGCTGAATTGATTCTATGTAATTTCAGTGGTAGTTGCGCCCCTGAGTCAAGGTCTTGGGGAAAAAGATATCAGTTTTGAAAAAGTCTGGAAAAAGTCTGGAATTTTGATTTGGAAAAAGAGCAAGCACCCTGTCTAGGCCTAGTGTTTGCCCAATGTGTTCGGGACATAGCAGTGACAAATAATATTTCACAATTTCAAATGTTCTATGTGGTGTCACATGCAGTGTACACACACGTACCACACACACACACACACTACATGGGATGTTCTTATTGGGATATTCTGGAAATTCACCATGGATTCAGTGATTAAAAACAGGCATGATATATGATGAATAGATTTTAGATCTCAAAATTCACAACTGAGTTTCAACAGACACTTAATGTTTCATCATCAACCATCTCTGGTTTCAAGTTGCCTATAAATGCTATCAATTTACATGTATCCCCCGGTGGAATACTGTTTTCTGATTGGCTAACAGGGTGTCCGTTATTATTTCTCTCATTTGTTTAGGATTGAAATATTATTTGTATTAAAGCACAAGTTCAGTTTATGTTGACATTATGCCCTGTTTTCAAATTGTTTACAATGAAATGGTTAACATTATAATTTTGAGAAATGTTACTGTTGCAAGAATTTTCAGTTGTTGCTGTCCTTAAGTGGCCATATCAGTGGATAACAAAGTTTCATTTGGAATGGCAAAAATAGGCTATAGGACACTGTTAATCAAAAATAACTGAAAAACACAGCAAGTGCAGTAAGCAATACCATTTAACAAAAAAAAGATCTGTACTTACACTTGCATGTCGGAGGATTGTTCCAGTTTCCTGAACTGCATGTAATTGTATCTGCACCATTCAGTTCATAATGCTCATGACATTTGTACTTCACCTCCATCATATTACTGTAGAAATTTTGATAAGGAGATTCAACGATGATAGCATTTTCAACATTTGGTGGATCGTTACATGAATCATCTTCTCCTGGATGAGGAAACAATATATCTTCATTGCAGTTTTCGGATGACAGACCAGTAACAATGAACTGGATTACAGAAGTGTTTGGAGAAAGAAAACAAAAACTTACGTTGACACTCTGGTTTATCCCACTCTCCGTTTCTACAATAAATTACTTTAGATGCTGATGTGTAACCTGGACTACATTGAAACTCCAGTGTTTCTCCATTGTTATAAATGTCCCGTACATGCTCTTTGTATTTTACATATTTAACCACTGGTCTGGAAATGCACTGATCTTGATCTGGTAAAGAAAATTCAAATTATGGACAGAAAAGATCATGTATATTGTATTCAGGGCTGATAGTGAAAAAAATCCTGAAATCTTTTCCATGTCAGGGAGGTGTGCATGGGTAGTGGGGTTTCATGTTTGCAACACACTTTAATACACTACTTGGTCATAGGAAAATTCAATATCCTTTACTAGGAGGCAGAGATGAGTGTGCAAGGATGTACTTTTAACTTGGAACATGTCATTTACATCATTTAAATCATTGACATGATTTCCATGCAATTTTTATAAGGATATCATTGTCATTGCTATTTTGTGCGAGCGCATTGTTCGTTTTTCTGTCAAGTAATTCACGTTGTCTAATTAGCAAGTGACTTTGCGTCCTCGGAGGAGTGTTGAAGGTGTGGCTAGGCGCAAAGCACAACAGATGCTATTATACAGACGCAGAAAGGGATCCGGCACTGACTGGGAAAAACCAGGTCATTCGTCAGTCACGCATTCCTGAAATGCTATGTTATGGGCGCACATGTAGCCGGTGGCGGTCCGCACCGCACACGGGTCTCGAACCCGCCACCCCGCAAGCTACAAACTCCCGGCGTGGGAGTGGAACGCTCTAACCAACTGAGCTAAAAGCCCGAGCTCCTAACTCAGCGTGTTAGAAGCGCCCATGGAATTAGGTGATGAGGATTTACACACTACCGCCGAGCTAGCCGGCCTACGTTACACTCACCCTCCAAATCCTCACTCCCATCCAGGTCACGGCACCAACGTAGCCGGTGGCGGTCCGCACCGCACACGGGCCTCGAACCCGCCACCCCACAAGCTACAAACTCCCGGCGTGGGAGTGGAACGCTCTAACCAACTGAGCTAAAAGCCCGAGCTCCTAACTCAGCGTGTTAGAAGCACCCATGGAATTGGGTGATGAGGATTTACACACTACCGCCGAGCTAGCCGCGCTAGCTGGCCTCCGTTACACACAACGCAATAGGTAATGCAGTCCTCGTTCCAGCATAACAATGACGGCCACAACAATAATTATTACAATCGGAAAATCATAATGATGTTCAGGAAGATGTGGTTAACCACAATTTATTAGCCTGCAACAGAAAACGTGGGAGTATATAAGAAGGGGGTACGTTAATGGAGAATCAAGTTTACTTTCGCTTTCGAATGAATATTCCGAGATATCTATCAGGATTAAATCAGCTTCCTTTGTGTCTTGTGCAGCCTGTAGACATCAATTTAATATTACCAGACGCATTACGACTCTGACTATTACTAGACCCGACGTGTGAGCTTGCTCGCTATTCAATATTTTAATTTCTTTCAATGCACAAGGAGGAGATCAGCTGGTGTGATAGCAATTCACCAGACGCTTTGCACTCTTCGTTCTTAAAGGCAATGAGAGATTGATCTGTCATTGGTTATGTCTGTGTTACACCCATAACACACCCATGATTAATTAGGCATCCTAAGTCCAACCTTATTGAACTTTGCGCCGACGCGAAGTTCATTTTCTGCGCTGTGAAAATAGCAAAAAGCCGCCGACACGCCCCCAAAACCATATGCGCCATCCGTCAAACAACAGTTGACTTTGTGTCGTCAAAATAGGGCCCTAAATGTTTTTCATCTGATAAAATCCTTCCCCTCAAAAAATTGCCATTGTAAAAAGTGACTAGAGCTTGCCAAGGGCCAACCTGTTGCTGCACATAGACTACTGTATATGCACAAAAAATGGGACAATGAAGGAAAATACAGTACATGTGGCAACACTAGCTAATCACTGTGATCGAACTGAATTTAGTCACAATCACTAATCGTGATCGTATAATCGTCCAGCCCTAGTGACAACATTTTTGGGCGGGTAGATAAAATAAAATAATTAAAGATGAAATAATTTAAGCTTTCAGTAATGCGAGTGAAGCAAGAAATGTAATGCAAACTCTGCCTGCTCTATAGATTTTTTTCTGTGCTTTCTGTTTTGGACTTTTCCCGACTTAGAGGTCTTTTCATTGCTGAAGCCTGCTGATATTTCCTTTGTCCCTTTAAATGGGATTTGGAAATCTGTCAGAATAAATTTTCTACACAAGACTGTGATCTGCATCTGATTCCTTCATGTGCGAAGCTGGCCCCCTCCCAAGCCCAAAATGCTGAAATACCACTGCAGTTTGTTTGTGCTGGTTTGTGCTGCAAATATTTTCATTCTTGCTATTAAAGCTTTTGAGATATTTAAAAATACATTTTCTGACATGTGGTGTCACGCGTAGTCGCGTAGTCACACTCCATTGCCTGCCTTGTACCTAAAAAGTGTTCGGTCACACTTTATTTGAAGGTATCGTCATAACACTGACATGAATCTGTCATAAACTTTATACCCCTGTCATGACTTCTGTCATGGTTAGGGTAAGGGTTAGGGTATGTCAGAAGTCATGACAGGTTTATAAAGTTTATGACAGATTCTCGACAACGTCATGTCATAGTTAATGACAGTGTCATGTTAGTCTTCTGACAGTACCTTCAATTAAATTGTTACCAAATGTTCTTGCTGTACGTCACAGCCATGCAGACCGCAAAGGCTCTGATTGGCTGAGTTATATATTTTTTTGCCTGCATTCGGTGTCATGCTTGCCATTATTACCTTATATCGGGACACCTTGGTGGCCGTTATCCCTTACATATCTACAGTTTAACCCTCTATGGTACGGCGTTGCCTCCAGGCAACATGGCCTTATTTGGCTTATTAAATCAAAAGTAAACATGCAATTGATTGGATATTTCTTCAGCAGGGGTGGGAACTCCTATACTATCCAATGAAATTGCAAAAATAATGTCATGTGACTCAAAAGAAGTCATTTTACTTCCTTGTTCAGGGACTGTGCTGGTAGCCTGTGGTACTGCATCTCCGCCCACAGAAATTGCCTTTTTCAGTTATAATTTCAAAGTAAACCATAAAGAAAAAATATCAGTAACCTTGAGAAATAAGTCAAGAGGTATTACCAACAACTTTAGATAAGATATCAATTAAGATTTCTTAGAAAATTACAAAAAACTGCATGTTGCCCTGAGGCAACATTGTACCGTAGCGGACTCGCATGAGGCCATAGCAAATATACTAAGTAGGGAAGACAATACATTATATTTGTAGGGCAAGGAGAGAAAAAAACAATTGTTCTGACTATATTTGTAAGTAAATATAGAAATAGTACCAATATCTGTTAAAATATAGATAAGTCTATGTAATATTAGCCCCAAAAGCCTGGCTTTTCAGTGTTGCGATCACAGCTGCAGGATTTGTGCAGGGGTGTGAGGCCAGGTTTGACACTGCTTTTCTCATTTGCTACAAGCTGCCTGTAATAAAATGGCTTAAAAAAAGTAAAGCCCAAGAATGTTTGGTCAAATTGTGAGCCTTTTGTGGAACCATCAAGTTGTTTGAGTCCTGTATAGGGGTCTTCAGGGAACCTACAGGTTTGGTACCCGTAGCCCCAAGTTGGGTACCCGACCGTTTTCTATCTATCTACTGTACAGTATAAATAATTGTTCAGCTAAATAACTGTTTCTCTGATGAGAAGCAATGCTTATTAATCTTTCAAAAAGTAAGAAAACATATCTGGAATGAACAGTGGAGGCTATTTTGTACGTGCGCACAAGTGTGCACACGTGCATGTTCATGTGCAAACTCATAGATGTATGTTCATGCTTGTGTATGTTTATGCATATATTGGAATATTTGGATGGGTTTATGAAACTTTCTAATTATGGAAAAAAAGGAATTTTGTTGATTACATTTGATGTGTAGTGTAAAATAATCATTTTAAGTTCATATGTCAAAATGTTGAATTTCAGGTCGGAACGGTACAATGTTGCCTGAGGGCAACAACTGAATTTAAAATTTCATTTATTTCAAAATTTTAGACATATATTTAATTTAAAACCAGATAAATCATTTCACTATAGTGTTTAGCTTTAACTAATGGTATTTTAAATTAAAAAGTTTGCTTTATTTGTTAGAAATATAAAGTATTTCACTTTTTTCCACTACGGTACAATGTTGCTTTGAGGCAACAAATTTTTAAAATCTTTTAAAAAATAAAAAATTAAAAAAATTTCCACAGATATTGTTAAAGTGTCCCATTTTAAGCAGGAAAAACACTACAAACATTTTTTTTTACAATCAGATCATAATGCGTACCATATGGGCTGAGAAAGCAGCCTACAAATCACATTTTAATTCAGACCCCTTATATGGAGCAGGGTATTTTCATTAACGGATATTTAATAATCTCTGTTTGCCATTATAGCTGCCTGTACAGGTACACCTGACCTAGACTGGCTGCCCAGAAACCTTGTTCTGAGATATTTTTTGTAACAATAACAAGGCTTAAATTGCTATAATGCAATAAAATGAGAGACTGTATATGACAAAGGCAAACAAAATTGGTAAATACACCACAGTGTACAGTCAAGGGGAAGACTGTGCCATTCGATTCAGTGTTTGATGTAGGGTGCTATGCAAACAGACTCTACACAAATATTAAAGGTAAACAACGGTGACAGGGCAGCAGCGTAGTCTCTGTGTGATTTTGACACGAAACCTTTGGCCATTGGCCTGCTACATATCAACTTCCTCTTTCAGCTACATGTTTTCTAAATACAAAAGATCTGTGGGATACTGAATGAACAACTATAATATTAAGTGCAATGTAATTTAGCGCTTCAGTCAGGTTTTTATTTTTTGCAGTTTTCTTCTTATTACTTGATAATAATTTTATAATTTATAAATGAATACACTTACCAATACAATTTGGTATTAGAGACCATGAGCCAGAATTGCAGCTGCTTTTTTCCCACCTCCTTCCAGTATTTAGTTTGAAACCTTGATTACACTCAAACAACACATTCACAACGTTCTTTTCACGCTGCAGCACTATGTACCCATTTTTAATGGTGGGTGGCAGACATTCATCTCGGGGAACTGAAAGAAATATATTTTGCATCACAGTATTGATGTTACCATTGGACATCCAACTGGACATCCATTGTATTTGTCTCTGACATCCTTATACAGTATGCTTGACATACTATGACAATATTATGCATACAGGCCTAAACACTTATGTGATGAACTATGCCTAAATGTTGTGGAGAGTATAGTACATAATCACTTGTATGGTTGTACCGAAGCATTTGGAACTTGTTTAAAGAAGAGAGACTGTTTTTTTGATGTGCACAAGTATGCAATTATGTAAAGATTAAGCAGGTAATTTTGAGAATTTCAATTCTCATCTGAGAAATGTACCAAAGCGACAAAGAAAAACTGTACCTGCCTATATGTATGTCATCACTAATTCGATCTCATCACTTACATAGAAACTTACATAAGACATACTATCAAGACATGACGTAAGGGTGGATGATAAACACTTGCAGGTTGAAATTGACATACCACAGAGTCTCTTGGGAATCCAGCCTCCACGTTTACACGTAGCAGATTCTTCAGTGTTCTTATAATTTCCAGAACAAGTATAGCGTACAATGTCATTGAATTTAAATGTACGTTTATTCCCATATTCATGTCCAAGTCTTGCATAGCTCCAGCGATCAGGCCAGATGCAATAGATTACTGTAGAAAAATTAACTATTTGTGTCAGTGGTTTCTTGCACTGTATACACTAAATGGGATTCATTCACCAACCATTCTTACAAACAAATTTGGTCTTCAACCCCACTTCCGCACTTTTTACGAAGTAACTGGCATTCACCATTATCTTCCTATCTGGAATTTGTTCTTAACTAAGAACAGAGTCTATGAACTTTCCAGACCAGTTATACGAACACGCAAATGATCAGTTATTGCAATTTTGTCATAAAATCATATGACTATTGATTACAGCCTAATGCATTGGTGGTTAATACTTACAGTAAGTGTCTTGTTGATTTACAGATAATAATAATAGGCAAATAAAAGAGTTGAGGAAAAAAAATCTTACCTTCATCAAGATCTGTTTGGGAGGCATAGATGGCAACATACACTACATTGCAAAACAGTAACAGGGTTCTTTTCATTGTGGTAGGTAACATATCGAGTGAGGACAGCTATGGGTTTGTTTTTTGTAGGAAGGTTAATATTTGCTACTATTGGCCCATCTCTTCTGTGACTCAGTGATTTATCTAGGCCTAGTGTTTGCCCAATGTGTTCGGGACATAGCAGTGACAAATAATATTTCACAATTTCAAATGTTCTATGTGGTGTCACATGCAGTGTACACACACGTACCACACACACACACTACATGGGATGTTCTTAGTGGGATATTCTGGAAATTCACCATGGATTCAGTGATTAAAAACAGGCATGATATATGATGAATAGATTTTAGATCTCAAAATTCACAACTGAGTTTCAACAGACACTTTAGGTTTCATCATCAACCATCCCCCGGTGGAATACTGTTTTCTGATTGGCTAACAGGGTGTCCGTTATTATTTCTCTCATTTGTTTAGGATTGAAATATTATTTGTATTAAAGCACAAGTTCAGTTTATGTTGACATTATGCCCTGTTTTCAAATTGTTTACAATGAAATCGTTAACATTATAATTTTGAGAAATGTTACTGTTGCAAGAATTTTCAGTTGTTGCTGTCCTTAAGTGGCCATATCAGTGGATAACAAAGTTTCATTTGGAATGGCAAAAATAGATTATAGGACACTGTTAATCAAAAATAACTGAAAAACACAGCAAGTGCAGTAAGAAATACCATTTGAATGTATGATCGTAGTTGTAATGTACATGTAAACAGCATGTTGGACAGGGGATATTTAATGCTAAAACTATAATCAAGCACACATTGCTTGCAGCATAAACCTTTTGTAACAGGGTGAAATAGGGGAAAGGCCGGAGGGCCCAGCCCAGTAGCCCGATTACGCCAATCCCTAATATAAAATACATATAATATAATATAATATAATATAATATAATATAATATAATATAATATAATATAATATAAGAGATTGTGACAGGTTAACCAAACTACACAGGTTTAATGAAACATTGAGAGACATGAATTTCAAACAAAAAGATTCATTAATAAACAAAAGGGAAATGAAGATTGAGATCTGAGGGCGGCAATTAGGGAAGCATTTTGTACCTTTACAAAATTGGTACATGACATTAACATTCATGATCTTGAGGACTTATTGCCGCTACGATGTAAAAATAAATTGGAATTAGCTAGCGATCTGTTACTGCTGAATGCGGAAGTGAGAGCCAGGTGAGAGGACACGTCATATCCAAACGGAAACAGTCGACAACAGTCGGCTTATTAGTCAGGCTAGGAAATAGAATGGAAATGCTTAAAAATGCACAAAAAAATGTCAGACCCCCTAGGTCCTGTGTAAAGACGATCTTTATTGTTGGATATTAAGATGGGAGATTTAGTGTTGTATTTTTCAAAATACAGTATTCTCCATCCTTGTTGTAATTAGAGATGGTCCCTCCCCGTCATGGGACCTGTTTGTTGAGGGAGCATTGCCTTTTGTGTTCTCTCCCTTGTAAGAGGGGATGAGGTGGATTTGTGAGTGGACAGGTGGTCCAGTGTGTGTGAAAGGCAACCAGGAGCATCTCCCCACAGTAATAGCCTTTGAGTCAGGGTACAGTTAAGGTGGCTTCATTAGCGGGGCTTCTGGGGAGGTTCTCCTGGTTTTTGTTCAGCAGGAACAGAGCTTTTGTAATGGGCATACTGATTAGGGTGGTAGCCCTTTGCTGTGGGTCCCTGGGTGCAGAGATCAGCCTACTGACCCCTCTACTTATAGCAACCCCGAGTGTCCATCTGGGAAGAGTGGGTCTGGACTTAAAGCAGAAGTTCGCCCCAAAATTGTGTTAAGCCTTGTTTTCGGATCTTACGATGAAATATGATGGTTAAGATTGACATTTTGACAAACACTTCTGTTCTGAGAATTTTCGGTTGTTGCTGGAGCATCTTCCCACCTCCAGAACGGCAGCCTATATACATTCGAACAATCCTTCCTAAAACACATTAAACGGCTGTTTACAAAGGTATGAAACTCACCGAGTGGTCTGTGTTCACTGATATCCTGACAAATATATCACCGCAAAATATGACTTCTAGCAGGTTTCATTGTAGTTTGTAGTCAAGGAACCTTCGCTCTCTCCAGTCACAGAACTCCAATAAATGAATCATGGTCTGTATTTTGAATAGATCTACTAACAACATAATCACTTCTGATTTTCTTTAAAGACTTTGTGATCCAAAGACGCTCCTTTTTTAGCACTGTCTCCAACAGTGGTCCTTAGGGAACTGTTAGACCATATTACCACCCTACTCACCTTACGTGGGGACAAGATGAGAATTGGTCAATATTCAGGCAGGTTTCTAATAGTATCAGTAGATGTAAAACAAGGCATCAAACATGAACCATTTCTAAAACCGTCACACACTTTCTCTAAAGTATCCAAAATATGTATTCTCTTGTCTTTCTCATGTTGAAAAATGACATTTGACCTATGTTTCAGTTCATTCTTTATATTATTGTGAACCATGATGTCATGGAATACAAGTCCACATACTCCTAAGTAAGAAGTATATCTGTAGAAATGTATGTATTTACATAACTATGGGGTGCCAATAATTGTGAATTGTGGCAAATGTGTTTTTGTGAAAAATATTTATTTCTTTTTGATGCATTGTTTTTTCAATATAAATTTCTTCATGTTGAAGATGGGATTATTCTCCATCAATTTTATTGTGAAACTAACATAGATTCTAAAAAGATAATTTTTTTTATTCCACTTTATAGTCATCTTTACCAGGGGTGCCAATTTTGTGGAGGGTGGCGTATGATTTCAGTAGCCTGGACCCGCACATGCTGTCTGTCGTTGCATGAAATTTTGTGATGAAGTCAGTCTGGCCAAGGACACTATTTCCTGAAATCTTGAGGCCAGAAAAATCAGGATCCAATGACATCCATACTCCAGGTTGAGGGAGGTGGGCTTACGCCGCCACCACCTGTATCACAGTTGTTTCAATTTCATTTTAAACAGTGAGGCGGCACCTACAGAAGCTTGTTTGTATTTATTATGTGATTATAGTGATTGTCAAAGGTTTTTTTTTTTTTTCCTCCCGTCATCTACTTCCTGAATTTTTGGTCAACGATGCCCGGGACACCGTAACCCCGGGGCACACTTGGTGGTCATGTAGCCCCAGTAGACTTTTACGGAAAAATCCACTCCATCTTTGCGCTGCACCCCCTCGAAACCCCCAAAATGCAGTTTTTCCTAAAGAACTATACCTGATCTGTGACCTTGAGGGGGAACGGACGATTCGTTCAATCGACGTTTCCAAAACGACATTTCGTTCAAACTTAAGACATTTCGTAGAAGACCTATGGACATTTCGTAGAGGACGTTCCGTTCACTACCAAAGACGTTTAGTTCAACCCATGCAGACGTTTCATGTAACTGAGCAGACGTTTAGTTCAGGCTGCCTATTTTGTATTATTAGTATTATTATTCGTTATTTAAAAATGTAAATCAGCTCTACCCGTCAGTTTCCATGAATATAAGCCAACGGTAAGGCAGGGACAAGCGAAAAACTTTCAAAAATAATCAATAATAGGCCTAATAGTGTAATAGTGTGCAAATAAAAGAATTGCTCAGGCTACAGTTAAAAATACAGCTTCAAAAATAATGAAATTATGCCGACTTCACATAAAGGCTATCCATTATAAAATGTCATATTATGAAGCAACTGACAGCTCAAAATTTTGACGATAACTTGACCTAGGCCAGCGTTTCTCAAACTTTGGGGATCCCCACACATGACAGGTGGGCGCGCGAAATGATGCAGAAATGATTGTAGTGCTTTATTAGTGGTCATAACTCATGATATTAAGTTCTTCATAATGAAAGAGTGCATAAACCTGTGAGATTACTTGCGAAGTATTCCTCACGGAGGTATTGAGCCTTCCAACAGTGTTATTCCTTAGTTGCGGTGATGAGCGGTTGAGAGAACATTAATGCGGCTATATGTCCATCAATAGGCCTGTCCATTCATCTCGGAGAAATATCTCATCTCCTTGAGATTAAGGTGGGGCGTGAAAATGATCTGTCTTCCAAAGTGGGGAATGACAGAACAAGTTTGAGAACCACTGACCTAGGCTACCGTCTCACGTCACTCCGCAGTGGTTTGCAGCAGTTGTTAGATCTTTATGTAAATCGCATATGTTAAGGCCAAAACCAAGAAGAAGAAAAAAATGAAACTGGATTATCAGAGCTTCTTTTTTTCTTGGAAACTCTCACTATGGTAATAGAAGTGATCAAGAAAACTACAGCCTATGAATTGTGTTGACGTTAATAGCGTTTTTTTCATGTGCGTTTCATGGAGAAAATGACCTTGCATGCATGCATCATCTTACCTACAGTATACCCGACATAAAAGTTTGTTTCTCAGCCCAGCATTGGTGACGATAACGTATGCCAAGTGAACATGAAAGAAATGCGAATTTCAAACAACAGCATGTCAATACAATCTCTTTATTTATCACAAGTGGAAAGGGAAGGTAGAAAGTAGAAACTGACCGGTAGAGCTTATTTACATTTTTATAACGAATAATAATACTAATAAAACAAAATAGGCAGCCTGGCCGAAATGTCTGCTCAGTTGCACGAAACGTCTGCATGGGTTGACCGAAAAGTCTTTAGGTCTTCTACGAAACGTCTTCAGGTCTTCTACGAAAGGTCTTCAGGTCTTCTACGAAATGTCTTAAAGGTACAATGTGTAACGTTTTTACTGTTCAATATCAAAATATGCTTTACCTGTTGACAAGCTTGTCCTTTCTCATAAATATTAACCACCACTATCAATTCCCTATGTCCGTATTGGCTTGAAATTTCGCATTTCCACGCACATTAACTTGGGTAGACTCTCCATGTATTGCCGCCATCTTGGAATACGGACGCTGAAAGCGGTCATATCGTTCGCGTTTTTGCTATAGACTGACAATAGACCGACATCCGCATGCAGGCTTCCGTAGATGTAAACGTAATTTGCGTTGCGTTACGCTTAATTTCTCTCGAAGGCTACACATTGGGGCTTTAAGTTTGAACGAAATGTCGTTTTGGAAACGTCGATTGAATTAATAGTCCGTCAACCACATTGAGGATGATGAAATGTTTATGGAATGTTGGTCTCAAGAGCCCACATCAACTTAGCTTATAACCATTTGTGACCAGTCATTTGTGATTTGCACCCCCATGGTAAAAAATGAAAATGCAATATTATACTGCTTTAAATATTTAGATCAAATGTTATGAACTGCACCAAATGTAATGTGTATGATGAACCTGATATTTTGTGGCCATATGTCAAGTTTTGTGGAATTTCATCCATGGGGGGGGCTATAAAATAAATTAATTTATATGTACATTTAATGACTGTACAACCATTGACCTGTAGATGGTGCTATTAAGCGAAGGGTTACTGGTTTGGGATAATAGGCCTACTGTCTCACACAAACACACACACAGGGCAGAGAATGTGCAGAACTGAGCGGCGGTCATATTTTGTATCGCCATGCGGTACAACTAGTTTGAATAAACACAGAAATATCAACACTGTGGATTGCTAAATGTTCATGTATTATGTTGAATTCAAGTAAGGTATGATGATGTGTGATGATGTGACTACAACCACAACATTTTAGAAGCTAGCGTGTAATGCTGGCTATGCAATGTTACCAACAGCTAATAATAACTTTGACTGGGGGTTGGAATACTGCTTAAAGTTTTAGCAGTTTTTGTGTCTATTAATAATGGTGCAAACCAGATTTAGGCTACTTTAGGTTTAATCAGGCTACAGCGTGATTAAAACTAAAGTCTTGCAAGATGTTACCTTATAGTTAACGTTACAAATGCTTTGCCTTGTTAATGTTAGAGCTCATATTTGCCTCTGGCTTGGTGTATGCATCCAACTAGGCTATGTGTCAGTCTGTGGAATATTCCTCCGTCTCATTTCTGAATTTGCGACATCCAAACGAAGCATTTATCATATGCCCTTGGCACAAATATACTGTGAATTTACTGTAAATAGCCTCACATTATTTATTAACTTGTGTTATGTTTGTAACATAATGGTATGATACTACCGAAGCTGAGAGGGTTGAGATGTAGAGTTTTGTTAAAACGTCTTGACTGAAAGAGATAAAATACGCTAAGGAAAATATTTTTTTCAAAAGTAGCATAGCGTTGATGCTTGGTTTCAGGAAAGATGATTGGTAAAGCAGCACATTTCTGTAAGCGTCATGTTGATCTGATTGGGCGTAGCTCTGCCCAATAGCAGACATTGTATTTGATAGACATATAAATCCCACCGGTAGAAGTCTGATTTAATGGTAGCTTTGCTAGACCACAGTTTATGAGCAAAGGTTGTGCTAGCTAGGCTATGGTCTCTGCTAAATGGGAGAAATTTGCGCACATTGTAGCTTTGAATACAAAGTAACACAGTAGCCTACTGACTATGATCAAAATTGCCAGTTTCTGAGTGAAACACAGATCTTGCACATACCCTTCATTTTGCATACAAGTTCATATTTTTGGTCTGTTAAAAACTTTTTTGCTTTATAATCTAAATCAGGGGTGGCCAACCAGTCGGAGACCGAGTCACATATCTGACTATGTTACAGCAAAGAGCCACATCGGCACACGGGCACATGAACCTGTTACTACAACTACATTACTCACGCACCAACATGATAACAGAAATGTACCCCAACAATAGTAAGCCCACAGGCCAGCAACATCATACACATGGACACACACCCCCAACCATTTCTTCCCCCCCACACACACACACCTCTGGCAGACAGATTAATTGTAAATGTCACACATCAGTATGATGACAGAAATGTACCCCTACAATAGTAAGATCACAAGTTCAATTCGAAATTCAGTCCCTTTGGAAAATCCTGGTCAAGGTTAGCATGGAGTGACCTGTAGTGACGCTGAAGATTTGAAGCCTTGAAATGTGCCAATGACGACTGAGATGTAAGGCAGAATGGCACACAAACACAAACTTGGGCATGAACGTAAGAGCCGCATGACTCAGGGCAAAGAGCCGCATGCTGGCCACCCCTGATCTAAACTATGGGTAACACATTTCAGTCTTCACAGAGGTGTGAAGTCAATTGTCTGACAAAATCGTGGAAATACCACTATTTTATTTTCATACATTACAGAAGAATGCGTAGAAAAATGATTAAATAGTAATATGTCTTAAAAATTGTTACCTATCAATATTTCTTATTTTTCCCCTGGGTGTTAGCTGGATCAAAGTTAGCCTTATCTGTACTTTTAATAGATCTATTTGTGACACACTGGAAAATCCATGCGACCATCTTGACATTGGCGTCTAAACTGAGTATGTGCTTTATGTGTTGCGCCTGGTTTGCACTTAAATGTAACATGGTTTGTATGCCTAATATGCTGTAGATCATCTGTAAGAACTTTAAACTCAATGTTCCTATTCTCCAGCTCTTCTGCTTCTATCGTGCATGGTTCTAGAGGAAAGGAAAATGAAAAAGATTTAAGACTGGAATGTTCTTGAATGTTTTTATGATCTGTCTGTTTTATGAGGGTCACCAGAAAAAGGGGGATTACTGTAAAATCATCCCCCCCACAGATAAATTTTTGCCAGATAATTCCATGTAAATGAAAAATTAATTTACTTACTACGGCATATAAGTGAGTTAGTCTCCCATTGTCCATTGTAACACTGCATATACGTGCGACGGCTGTGACCCTCCAACTCATAGTAACGCTGGCACTGAAAGTGTACCGAATATCCATGACGGTACACTTCAAACATTTCACCAACTGCATCTCCGAATTCAACAGAAGGTGGTGGACCACATGAACCATGAGGTCCTGCCGGGGAGAAAAAGAAAAGAAAGAACAGGTGAGAAATCACATGGAAGACGATCATCAAGAAGACGATGCTTTGACAATTAAAGGAGAACTACGGTCCATTTCAATACGTAACTTTGTTATTTGTGGTCAAGAGGCAGTGTTGGGAAATTTACTTTTAAAAAGAAATTAGAGACACCCTGTAAAAAATATTATACCAGTTTAACTTAAAAACATAAGTTGATTTGCTGCCTTAAAACTCTGAGTACAATTAAATTGGGTTTTTGAGTTCAGCTCTGGTTAAAAATAATGA
The DNA here is from genome assembly GCA_027497455.2 of Sardinella longiceps. Classification (NCBI taxonomy): domain Eukaryota; kingdom Metazoa; phylum Chordata; class Actinopteri; order Clupeiformes; family Clupeidae; genus Sardinella; species Sardinella longiceps. Next base: position 20,661 of record JAODXP020007429.1, on the reverse strand, counting down.
AATCTAGTTGATTTCAAAGCTTATATTGTCTGAATTTAAAAATGTAAGTTCAACAAACATACAACTTATTAGAATGCATTCATATGACTTTTACAAATGAGTGGGTTTAAATTGTTAATGATAGTTAAAAGAAGTCTTAACATGTCTTTCCTATTTAACACAACATTTAAGTCTTCATTATTTTAACTCAAGAAAATGAATTGAGATGGACACTTGAAGTAAGTTCTTAAGTTAGTATTCTTTATTGCCTATTCAGGGCAATAGGAGTGGTCTCTGAAAAATAGTCAAACAAACAAACAAACAAAAAAAAAAAACAGTAAACTCATAATTAAATGAAACTCACATTAGTACAATAAAATGTTACTGATTTTACCGATTCTCTACTGTGAATAAAGTAAAAAACAAATGACAAAAATACACAAAAAACATCAGAGTCCATAGACCTCTTCTGAAGGCAGCCTGATGCTGAAGCGTCCGCTGAAGTGAACACAGCACCAGTCACTCATGTAGCCTTTGGTAACCCCATACGGACCTTTAGATACGGCCGACTTGAAGTATCTTACACAGAAAAAAATCTGTACCGCCAAAAGAGTTGGTGAGTTACATGCACTCTCAGTCAGCGATCAGTGTCTTAGGTGGAAGACTGACTACACTGGGGTGTTGCTATGGCCTAATCCTTCTTTCCTTCCCAAGGTTCTGAATCCTCAGATCTTGAACCAGGTGATTGAGGTCAGTGCTCTCACAGACTCTTCACTTGGGTCAGAGAACATGAATTTGGTAAAGCTTGTGCCAAGTGAGGGCGTTGCCTATATATGCGACACATACACAGGAGCGGTTTCTGGCATGGGCGATATGGGCGGTCGCCCAGGGCGGCATCACGGGCACTCCGAAGTTTTTTCTAATTATTATTGCGCACGCGAGCGCCGAAAATTACAATCACGAGTGATCCGGTTTTGCTTCAGTGTCTTTCGGAAGATGTGTTACTGGTATATCTGCGCCTACAATAGAAGTATTTGGTATCAAATTAAAGTAGACATCCAGGGGCATGCATTGGTGCCACCTGTAATGTATTTGCTTGAGAATTAGGGCGTTCAATTTCAGTGTAAAATCGCCCCCCCATTTTATAATATCGGAGTGCCCGTGATGCCGCCCTCCCGACGATGCCGCCCTGGGCGACCGCCCATATCGCCCATGCCAGAAACCGCTCCTGGGTGGCCCCACGTTGGCCGGCGAGGCATTGTTTTCCTGCTCTCCTGCGGCTTGTTCAACAGACCCTGGCCCCTGCCAGTCAGAGCGGACCTTCTTTCAAGTAGGGGGTCAAATTTGGCGCCCCAATCCAGTTGTCCTGCAGTTGTGGGCCTGGCCCCTTATCAGTCCCTGCTTCAGGTCCCTGAGCTGAGCGAGGCAGTTCTGCAGACCATAAGCAATGCTAGGGACCCTTCACTCGAGCAAACTACCAACAGAGGTGGCAGTTTATTCTCTTCATGGTGTCAAGAGCGAGGCTCTGACCCAAGGACATGTCCAGTGGTGCTGGTGTTGCATTTCCTTCAATCTCTTTTGGACACTGGAAGGGCAGCAAGCACTTTACGGGTCTATGCTGCTGCTATTTCTGCATTCCATGACCCAGTACATGAGCCTGTCTATAGGGAAGCACCCGATGGTGTCACGGTTTTGAAAAGGTGCTAAGCGTCTGCGGCCAGGAAGAGTTCTGAGGGCTCCATCTTGGGATCTTCCCTTGGTATTGAGATCCTTGACCTCAGCCCCGTATGAGCCACTGGATCAATCGGAGATCAAGTTTTTAACACATAAGACTTTGTTTTTACTGGCTTTGTGCTCTACCAACAGTGTTGGGGAGTAACGGAATACATGTATTCGGAATACTGTATTCAGAATACAAATTATGAGTAACTGTATTCAGTTACAGTTACAGCTTAAACGGGTGGTATTTAAAATACAGTTACTTTGTAAAAATCAAGGGATTACTCAGCGGTATTTTACAGTTTCTCGTGTTTAGCCAACATTTGCAGGATGTGATTGCTACATTCATGCAGTTGTAAAAAGGCGTAACATTAAAAGTAATCCAAAGTATTCAGAATACGTTACTCATATTGAGTAACGTAACGGAATATGTTACAAAATACATTTTGGGGCATGTATTCTGTAATCTGTAACGAAATACATTTTAAAAGTAACCCTCCCAACACTGTCTACCAAAAGAGTAAGTGAGCTGCATGCACTCTCTATGTGCCCAGTGAGGGCCTTGCGGGCCTACCTTGAGCATACGCGGCCACTGAGGCTTGTGCTATGGTGATGAGAAGTTGGGTCACCCAGTCTCAAAGCAACGGTTGTCCCACTGGTTAGTGGATACTATTGCCCAGGTTTATACTGGGCAGGGGTTCCCAGTCCCTAAAGGGCATTGTGGCTCACTCCACACGGAGCATGGCCACTTCATGGGCAGCATTGAAGGGGGTCGCTCTTGGCGACATTTGTACAGCAGCGTCCTGGAGTACACCATGTACTTTGACCAGGTTTTATAGACTCAATGTGCCCTCTGCCACTGTTGGTACCACGGTTCTTATGACTGCTGCCAGACAAACAAGTGAAGAGGGATCATCTGTCCCTCGCGACACTTCTGGTACTAGTCATCCATAGTGTTAAGACCGTGTGACGGTCGGAAGTGAGGTCAAAATAGATCGTAAGTTACGACCGTAACTATGGATCTATGAGACCGAACGATGACCGTCACCCTCCTTTGTCGTTCGGGACACACCGAAGCGTTCCAGGCAAGGAGGAAGAGGCATGTCCTCCGTATTAATTTTATGCAGGAAGACCTGCCTCCGGTAAGTCATGTGTGACAATGTTGACATTAGGGTCTCGCGACAGGTTGCTGATGATGGCATCATCCATAGTGTTAAGACAGTGGTAACGGTCATCGTTCGGTCTCATAGATCCATAGTTACGGTCGTAACTTACGATTCCTTGTGGGTCTCTGGTCCTGATACTGACGCACATTGATACTTCTTGAGGACAAATAATGTGAAGATCAGCCTAAATGACAGAAATTTATGTTCTCTCAGCCTGAAAAAATGTAACCCTGCAAATGTAATCCCTTCAAATATAACAACTCTTTTCATGTGTTCTGATTCTGATACATGTTAAATGTCACCCTATTGGGGTTAATATAGTAAATAATCTTTCATTAAACATTGAAGCATTTTGGAACATACAACAGTGAGTTAAGTTTGTTTGCTTCCCAGGCCTGACTGATATTTTCCTCTCCACATGATATGATTAGGCTCAAACTTTTTAGTCTTCACTGTTAGTAAATGTTTCTGCATTTTTAAAAGTAATTCCTAGCCAAAGTAACTGAAGGACCGGTATTTATGGACAGAACCACCTAAGGAAAGTAAAGGAGGGTTGTACCTTATTTATCGTTGATGAGGAAAGGGTCACCCGACATTTTTTAGTCTGAGAGGGATGGCCACCCAACTTTGGGTTCATGAAAACGTTAAATTTCTAAGTGGCTTGTGTAGTGCTTATGTTTCTATGTAACTCCTACGACCAAGGCTGATGGTGAAAAAAAATCCTGAGCCTGAACTTTTGTCCGAGCCCGGCAAGTGGAATGTTAGTAGAATTCAATTCAATTCAATTCAATTTTATTTGTAGAGCGCTGAAATACAGTACATCGTCTCGCGGCGCTTTACAGACAGTACGGGAAGCATCCATGAGAATCAGGGGCAAGGAAAAACTCCCTCGCTTTGTAAATAATTTGTTTTGTAGGAAGAAACCTTGGGCAGATCCACGCCTCATGGACTCAGCCTACCTGCCTGGGGCCTAATAAAGTATCCGTAAAGTCTGATGCATAGATTGACCATGAATATATTCTTTACATCCGTCTCCACATATTTGGTGTCTTCCCAAGATAGTGAACTAACGGTTAATCTTGTGCCAGCTTACGATGACTGAGTCTTGAATTGGAGCTGACAGTCGTCCAAAGACCGCCCCCACCCTCTTCCTGATTGGCCAATAGAGTATGATCGAATGTGAACACTGTGCCTTTGCCAGCCTTTTCTGTCACGTCTGTCGGCGCTGGACGCCGTAACTATAGGAGGCGATAGCGCCTTCATGGGGTGTGCGATCGCCTGTGATCGCACTTCTGCCTCTTCCTCGATCTCAGGTGTTTTGATGCCACTAAGCTAGTTTGTTAGCAGCTATTTAAAGCATCCCCTGTCTTCGCTTCGTGCTCCGACATGAGTTAACGTGAGTACGTTCTGGTTTGAACTCGTTTGTTTTCTCTTTGCTCTCAGTACTGCTCGTTACTCTCTCTCGTGCCTTCTTTGCTCTTTGTATTTCCCGCTGTGATCGTTATGCTCCTACGTTGTGTGTTCTGACTGGATCTCGCCTTGCCTTGTTAACGTTACTGACGAACTCGCAGGACTTTGTGAGCCCTCTACTTCCTTTCTCGGACTGTTATTGTGTCGCTACCTTTACTGACTCTTTTGGATTACTGGAAGACGTTCTGTTGTGGATTATGAACTGTGTTGCGTTTGAAGAGGACTAAGCGGACTCGTTAATTCTCGTGGACTGAGTTGAGTTACTAACGTAACCTGCGCTGCCTTAAGACTGTGCTCGATCGTGGCTTCCCTTGAACTAAACTTTTGTGTGTTTTGCCCTTCTGGACTTCTGCCTTTCGTAGCCTATGTGATGTCATTGAATGAATGAACTGAGCATCCTTATTGTGGTATTATTTCTGAACGTATACTCTCTCCTGTTTGAATGCTATTGTATGCACTGAGTTTATGCTTGATTACTGTGTGATATATGTTGGACTGAACTGCTCTGGCTGAACTAAGTTAGGCTTTATTATTGTGTGAAGCCATTTTTGACTGAACTGCATTTATGTTTCCTGTTTCTACTGTGAAGCCCTTTTTGGTTTAATTTATATTAGGCGACTTAGCCTGCTGTGAAGCGTGTTTGGGTTTGAGCTGACTTGCCCCTGCTAGTCTTGCCGTTGTACGGCTTTCTTTGTCTTTAAGTTGTGTTATTAAATACTCCTGTTCAGCCTGCCATCCTGCCTGCGCGTGCGCCTTCCTACTGAGTCCTGATAGCATGTCGGAGCCAAGCTCAGGCGCAGCAGGCATGCAGGAAATTACTGATGCAATATCCCAGCTGGGAACGTTAGTTAACGCCCAGCTGCCCAGACTACACCGTCTTGAACTGGCGGTGCAACAATTGAACACCACAGTGCAGGCCATGCAGACGGCCGCCGCCGCTGCTCCACCAGCTGCTGCTCCACCAGCTGCTGCCGCTCCCGCACAGGCAGTTCCTCCGCTTGTCACCACACCATTGGTGGCCCCCAAACCCTACTCAGGAGAGGCTGCCGCCTGTCGTGGGTTCGTGCTACAGTGCAACCAGGTTTTCCAACACCAGGCACGCCTCTTCCCCTCTGAGGAGGTGAAGGTGGGGTATGTCATCTCCCGCCTTGCCGGGCCAGCCCTGAGCTGGGCCTGTGCGGTGTTCGATCGGCAGCTGCCGGAGTGCACTGATTCCGACTTGTTCCTCCAGCGACTAAGTTCCATGTTTGACACTGAGCAGACTGAGGACCACGCTGCCCAGCGTATCCTCACCGTGACCCAGGGAGGTCGCTCCGTGGCCCTGTATGCCGTAGAGTTCCGCACCCTGGCAGTCCGAAGTGGCTGGGGGGACCATGCCCTACGCTCGGCCTTTTATCGTGGATTACGAGACTCTGTGAAAGACGAGCTGGTGAATCGGGACCAAGGAACAACGCTGGATGAACTGGTCACCCTAGCCATCCGCCTAGATGCACGCCTCCAGGAACGGAGACGTGAGCGCCGTGACACTCGTGCTCCAGCCTCCCGCTCACCATCACGGCCTGCCTCCTCCTCTGCCCTGGGGAACCAAGCCTTTTCACCACCAGAGGAGGCCATGGAGCTAGGACGCCTCCGGCTCACCCCCACTGAACGCAACCGCCGTCTCCAAAAGGGCCTCTGCTTGTATTGCGGGTCCTCAGGCCACCAGCGTCAGTCCTGCCCTGACCTCCAGGGAAAAGACAACGCTCACCAGGGGGCCCAGGGCCACTGGTGAGCGGTAGTGTCAAGACCCCGGGAACCGCTACTCGTCTCAGCCTTCATGTTCACCTGTTCCAGCCTGATCAGAGCCGTCCTGTCGCGTCACTTGCCGCTTTAGTTGATTCGGGTGCCGCGGTCAACTTAATGGACTCTACTTTAGCGCTACAACTGGGCCTCTCCACGGTTCCTACCGCGCAACCCCAGGCAGTTCAGGCTTTGGATGGCCGCCCTCTGGGTTCAGGTGTCCTTGACAGAGTGACCACGCCCCTCACGATGGTCGCCATGGATGGACATCGAGAGACCATTCGCTTCTGGCTCACCGCCACACCTCAAGATCCAGTAGTCTTGGGCTACCCCTGGCTTGCGGTCCATGAGCCCCAGTTTGCCTGGTCGACCGGCTCTCTCCTTCGTTGGGGCCCAGCTTGTGGCCAGGCTGGCCACCTTCCCGTTCTTGACACTCTGTCCCCCTGCGGTTCCAGGCCAGGTGCCTGCCCATCACCTCGGCCCTTGGCGGGCTCTACCTCTGTTCGGGCTGTCTCTCCTACCTCCAATGCCAATATCCTCACTCCTTATTCAGAGACGGATCTCTCTCAAGTCCCCTCGGTCTACCACGACTTGGAAGAAGTCTTTAGCAAGAAGAAAGCGTCCACACTTCCCCCTCACCGGCCGTATGACTGTGCTATCGACCTTCTCCCAGGCTCCATCCCCCCTCGGGGACGTCTCTATCCACTCTCCATTCCCGAAACCCAGGCCATGGAGGAGTATGTTCAAGAGGCGCTGCGCCTAGGGCTTATCCGCCCCTCTTCGTCTCCGGCGGCAGCACCCTTTTTCTTTGTGACCAAGAAAGACGGTGGGCTAAGACCCTGTATTGACTACAGGGGCCTAAATCGTATCACCAGGAAGAACAAGTACCCTCTCCCTTTGATGTCCACGGCCTTTGAACGCCTGCAGGGAGCCAAGTTCTTCAGCAAATTGGACCTCAGGAATGCCTACCATCTCATTCGCATCCGGGCTGGCGACGAGTGGAAGACTGCATTCATTACACCTAGCGGCCACTACGAATACCTCGTAATGCCCTTCGGCCTTTCCAACAGTCCCGCAGTCTTCCAGGCCTTGATCAACGATGTCCTGCGGGAATTCCTTGAACGCTTTGTGTTCGTCTATTTAGACGACATCCTGATCTTCTCTAAGTCCCTAGACGAACACGTCCAGCATGTCCGTCTGGTTCTGAAGGCCTTGTTGCGGAACAAGCTGTATTGTAAGGCAGAGAAGTGTCAGTTCCACTCCCCCTCCACGGCTTTCCTGGGCTTTGTCGTGGGACCACAAGGCCTCACCATGGATGCAGAGAAGGTCCGGGTGATTCAGGAGTGGCCAGAACCTGCCACCATCAAACAGGTCCAGAGGTTTCTGGGATTCGCCAACTTTTACAGGCGCTTCGTCAGGAACTACAGTAGTGTAGTGTCCCCGATCCTGTCACTCCTGCGTGGGAAGCCCCGTAAGCTCCTTTGGAATGAGTCTGCCCAGAGAGCCTTTAATGACCTGAAACGTCGCTTCAGTTCCGCTCCCATCTTGGCTCTCCCTGACCCATCCATCCCGTTTGTGGTCGAAGTGGATGCGTCCGACTCGGGAGTGGGCGCTGTCTTATCGCAACGGCCAGCGAAGGATGGCAAGCTTCACCCTTGCGCCTTTTTTTCACGCTCCCTGTCTCCGGCTGAGCGCAACTACGACGTGGGTGACCGGGAATTGCTCGCCATGAAAATGGCTCTTGAGGAATGGCGACACTGGCTCGAAGGCGCAACCGAGCCCTTCCTCGTCTACACCGACCACAAGAACCTGGAGTTTATCCGAGAATCGAAGCGGCTTAACCCCCGGCAAGCTCGCTGGGCCCTGTTTTTCGGACGCTTCGACTTTGTGGTGACCTACCGCCCAGGTTCCAAGAACGGAAAGGCCGACGCCCTCTCTCGTCTCTTCACACCCGACGCTGAGCCAGCGGCGCCTCACCCTATCTTGCCTCCGTCCAAGGTGATTGCTGTGGTACGATGTAGTCTAGAGGACGAGATACGGCGTGCGCTGCAGACTACAACGGTTCCGGCGGAAGTCCCCCAGGGCCTCCTCTTTGTCCCGACACCGTTGCGCTCCCGGGCTCTTGAGTGGGCCCACTCCACTCGGCTAGCCGGTCATCCGGGAGTTCGGCGGACGGTGGAACTGCTTCGGCGACGGTTCTGGTGGCCCAAGTTCCGTCAAGATGTGGCAGGATATGTGGCCGCCTGCGCCATTTGCAATGCGGCCAAGCCGGATAATCGTAGGCCTGCGGGCCTCCTGCAACCTCTCTCCATCCCACGCCGTCCCTGGTCTCATGTCTCCTTGGACTTCATCACCGGCCTGCCGCCGTCCCAGGGCAACACGGTCATTCTGGTGGTGGTGGACCGTTTCTCCAAGGCTGCCCGCTTCGTCGCCCTTGCCAAGCTTCCATCGGCCAAGGGGACTGCTGAAATCCTGGTTCGGGAGATCGTTCGTTATCACGGCCCCCCTGAAGATCTCGTCAGCGACAGGGGGCCCCAGTTCGTTGCCCGCTTTTGGAAGGCGTTCTGGGGCCTCCTGGGGGCGTCCGTGAGCCTGTCGTCTGGGCACCACCCCCAGTCTAATGGGCAAACAGAGCGAGTGAACCAGGACCTGGAGACCTACCTCCGCTGTTATGCCTCTCGGGATCCTACTACCTGGAGTGACAGCCTTTTCTGGGCTGAGGTGGCCCACAACCAACAGTGGCACGCCTCCATTGGGACCTCCCCGTTCGAGCTGATGTGGGGCTACCCTCCCCGCCTTTTCCCTTCCCCCCCTGAGCGTGGCGACGTTCCCTCTGCTCACGCCTCGGTGTCCCGCCTACGCGCTTGCTGGAGACGGGCTCGCTTGGCCTTGATTCACTCTCAGGAGCAGATGAGGCGACAGGCTGATCGACGGAGGAGGCCGGGGTCCGCCCTCAAGGTTGGGCAGCGCGTCTGGCTGTCAACTAAAGGCTTGCCCCTGAAAGGTGAGAATCGCAAGCTCGCCCCTCGTTACATCGGGCCCTATCGGATACTCCGGAAGATATCCCGCACTGCATTTGCCCTGGAGTTGCCGAAGTCCCTGAGGGTCCATCCCGTTTTCCACCGCTCGGTCCTGCGGTCGGCTTCGACCTCGCCCCTGTGCCCGGCCGTCCCGGCTCCGCCGCCGGCCCAGTTTATCGACGGGGGGCCCACTTATACAGTCAACAAGCTCCTGGATATGCGCAAGGTGGGACGCTCCACTCAGTACCTTGTGGACTGGGAAGGTTATGGACCGGATGAGCGGAGCTGGGTCCCGGCCGGGAACATTGTGGATAAGTCCCTTATCCGGGTCTTCAAGGCCTCTCGCTCTGGGCTGTCGGGAGCCAGCCCTCGAGGGGGGGGTCCTGTCACGTCTGTCGGCGCTGGACGCCGTAACTATAGGAGGCGATAGCGCCTTCATGGGGTGTGCGATCGCCTGTGATCGCACTTCTGCCTCTTCCTCGATCTCAGGTGTTTTGATGCCACTAAGCTAGTTTGTTAGCAGCTATTTAAAGCATCCCCTGTCTTCGCTTCGTGCTCCGACATGAGTTAACGTGAGTACGTTCTGGTTTGAACTCGTTTGTTTTCTCTTTGCTCTCAGTACTGCTCGTTACTCTCTCTCGTGCCTTCTTTGCTCTTTGTATTTCCCGCTGTGATCGTTATGCTCCTACGTTGTGTGTTCTGACTGGATCTCGCCTTGCCTTGTTAACGTTACTGACGAACTCGCAGGACTTTGTGAGCCCTCTACTTCCTTTCTCGGACTGTTATTGTGTCGCTACCTTTACTGACTCTTTTGGATTACTGGAAGACGTTCTGTTGTGGATTATGAACTGTGTTGCGTTTGAAGAGGACTAAGCGGACTCGTTAATTCTCGTGGACTGAGTTGAGTTACTAACGTAACCTGCGCTGCCTTAAGACTGTGCTCGATCGTGGCTTCCCTTGAACTAAACTTTTGTGTGTTTTGCCCTTCTGGACTTCTGCCTTTCGTAGCCTATGTGATGTCATTGAATGAATGAACTGAGCATCCTTATTGTGGTATTATTTCTGAACGTATACTCTCTCCTGTTTGAATGCTATTGTATGCACTGAGTTTATGCTTGATTACTGTGTGATATATGTTGGACTGAACTGCTCTGGCTGAACTAAGTTAGGCTTTATTATTGTGTGAAGCCATTTTTGACTGAACTGCATTTATGTTTCCTGTTTCTACTGTGAAGCCCTTTTTGGTTTAATTTATATTAGGCGACTTAGCCTGCTGTGAAGCGTGTTTGGGTTTGAGCTGACTTGCCCCTGCTAGTCTTGCCGTTGTACGGCTTTCTTTGTCTTTAAGTTGTGTTATTAAATACTCCTGTTCAGCCTGCCATCCTGCCTGCGCGTGCGCCTTCCTACTGAGTCCTGATACTCTTCTATACCGCTTTGCCCTTTGTTAGCTGCATACATAGAGAATTTCTGGTAAGAAAAGACAAGAAATTTTTTTTTTTTGCATTCGTACCAATACTGCGGCACAGTGCCGGATTGCTATCAGCCCTATGGCCTGTGAACAACTTGATTTTGTAGACAATCACTGAAATCTGGAGATTTCAATATCACTTTTGGAATTGTTAGGGTCTCTGTTCTACATTATTTGGCTTATGTTTGATATGCCTCACGTAACTCTCCCCTTGGAGTTTACAGAGTAGTAGTAGTAGAAGATATTTTTGTGTTCTGAAATGTGTTATAACTTATGTGTTTACAAGTTTTCACTGACTGCAAAAAAAAGTTTTTGCCAGAATCAGAATTAAATGCAAAATCAATGTACTTACTGCGGCATTTAAAATTATTGTTCCATTGTCCATTCTTACACTGGATCCACCCATCACCCACCGACTCATAGTTTGGTTTACACCGAAAATATATCCAACCAGTATTCAGCTTGTACACCACATTTTGGTCCAGTGCATATCCAAATTCAACAGAAGGTGGTGGAGCACATGAACCATCAGGTACTGGCGGTGAGAAAAACAAAGGAAGAGCCGGTGAGAAGGCACTTGAAGATTTTTGTCAAGAAGACGATGCTTTGACTATTAAAGGAGAACTACAGTCTACTTCAACACGTAACTCTATTATTTGTGGTCAAGGAGTAGTTTTAAGAAAGTTACTTCTCAAAAACAGCAACTCTGTTAGTAGCTGTGTTTCTGCATGTTAAAAGTAACTTGTTACTAGGGAGTCAATATTGTGTAACATTATATGCAAATATAGGCCCAGTCCCATTTCTATCACTTCACTATCACTTCCCCTCGATTTTGGCCCTAACACTCGGTTTGCGCGTTCATGTGTAAGTGTAGGGTGTCCCAATACTTTCGGGACCGAGGGATAGTGGCTTTCAGCCCTTCAAATCGCCCCTTCAAACGGAGGGAGGTCGGGTGCAGACTTCGAAGGAAGTGAAGTTTAAGTGAAGATGAAATTACCCACGATTCTTTGCGAACTGCGTATCGGTACCCGATCTGTGTCCGACTGCCCGAGCTGTGTCCCGTTCTCTCAGCTCTGGATAAGAACTTAAAAAAATATAGCTACTATTGCAATTAAGCATGTATATATATATTTTAATGTTGGGATATCTTAGTTTGATGTAAATTCAGTTGAATTCCGCACTGGTGTGTTAAAACATGACTATTAGAAAGATCGATATTTTTCAAAGTGCGCAAATCTTTCACCAGAATTACCAGAGCCTCTCATGTGGGTGATGATAATTGTCGATGACGGCTTTTGAACAGTTTACCCCGGTTAAGAGCCTTATATCCGTTCAGTGTTAACGATAGACGCATGAAACAGGTGAAGACGTTTTTATGCGAAGTGCTGTCCCATTTATTAGGGGAAGATCGCACTTCTAACTACACAATCGAGGGGTGTCTCATCTTGGAGGGAACTCGAAAAGGAGTGCTAGTGTTAGGGAATAGAAATGGGATTGGGCCATAGGCTATGTCAATAATTCACCCACCCCCTTACAAGGACTAGATTAGAGTTACTACACTTGCATGTCAATATAATGTAAACTTTTGCACCAATCTAATATGCAGCATGCTGTTATTCAAACCAATATTCAACCATGGCAATTTTGGGATAAATAATTTTTTCAGTCAATCAAGAGTAGAGACTTAAAGGAACATTTAGTGATGCTATCAATGTGTTTAACATATAGTATATAGACACTGGAGAATAGCCTACTGGATACACCAGTATACTGCTGTCTGTCTAAAGATGTTGCCTCAATAGGCCTTTTCAGAATGTTTGTAAACAAAGGGTGCTGAGATACTTCCGGGTGGCAGAAAGCAACTGGTACCCCATTGACGTGAATACATTCAACGGGGAAAACCGGTCTTACATTAATAAATTCGCCTTTATGAATTATTATTTTGCAAAACGAGATAATAACTACTCACTGTTAAATCTAAAGACATATGTTTTATAACCAGAAAATAAACTTTGTTGTTGTGTTAATACGATCTCTACACCTGTTACCCACTTAGCAACCGAATTAGGCTAACCGTTATAAACAGGGACGTCAGTGGGTTTAGCTTGCTAGCTACAATGCTAGATTAGCTTAACAGACCAAGCAGAGAATACTTGCCTGAGGTCTGGGGTTTATGACTTTATTTTGTTAAAAAGAGAGAAGAAATGATGACCGTTCATTCTGAACGTAGGTTTTGTGACCAGAAAATACACCCATTGTGATATGTATCCATACTCCATACCCGTTGACACCCAAGTAACGTTACTACCGAGGTAGCAAACAGACCGGCGCCGGTCTACCATGCTTGCCATACGGCCAGATTAGGAAGGGATCTGCCGGTAAAGTTGTTCACATATTAATAAGTTTGGCATTTTTGTTTTGTAAAAAGGATACGATAAATGCGACAGAAATGACTGTTGAATATGAAAGATCCAGGTGTTGTAACCAGAAAATGCATATTTGGTGAAATAGGATGCATGCTTTTGACTAGTGTTTCGTTGACAACTTTCACCTTTTGCCACCTGGAAGAGCGCGTGACGTCATGGTAAATTGGTCTATACACCCAAACAATTTTATTTCCTCATAATGCCATCTATTTTCTGAATTGCAGCAGTCCTTCCCGCAGCAAAAGTATTTTAATATTAACTAACCTTAAACAGAAAAAGCTTATACTCTTAATTTATGTTTGACTGTGTGAGAAAATGAGCTTGGTAATAACCTTTCTTGTTGGGTGTGTAGCTGTACATAATAAAAAGAAATTGCTCGCAAACCTTTCATATAGTCACACTGTTTCATAGACATGACTCAACATTAATACCCAATATACATAAATGTGGAAAATAATATAAAAAATAAAATTAAGCTAGTCTAAATGTCTCAAAGCACACATTTTTTCCAATCCAATAATAGCTTGATTATTGAATACTTACATTTGCATTCCACTTTACCATTCCACTCGCCATTCTCACATGTTAATTCCCCATTTGGTTTTGCAGTGTATGGCTCCTGGCATATGAATTTCACAGTAGCTCCATCATGATACTTATCCTCATTTGGTTCTAACCTCATATGCTCCCCATCAGGCTTATCACAGGTCGTTGCTGAATGGAACATAGAGCAGTGACAGATATATCAAATTGTGAGGTTCTCACAAGTTAGTTTCCCGTTGTGCCAATGTTGGGTAAATATAGCATCTGTTCTACAGGTTATGGGTTTGGATGAGCCATCATATTGGTTTACTGTGGTATTTCATTTATGAATTAATTTCTATTCATGTTCCAGTACTGTGCTCCATTTTATTCTATTATTTATTATGCAGTGGGTCAGTGGGTTTTTGGCCCTAACACTCATTTTGCGCGTTCATGTCTAAGTGTGGTGTGTTCCAATAGCCTACTTTCAAGACAGAGGGAAGTGCCTTTTTAAAATCACCCCCTTCAAAAAGAGGGAGGTCAGGTGCAGACTTAAAATGCAGTGAAGATGGAATTACCTATGATTCTTTGCAAACACAATCCTCTAACAGCTTCGTAAATTGCAATTAAACATGCATATATTTTTTAATGCGGGGATATATTACTTTGATGTAAATTCAGTTGAATTCCACACTGGTGTGTTACAACCTGAATGTTAAAGAGGATCCCCGGCTAGTTTGGCATGTTAGCGTTATAAGATTAGTAACAAGGTCACCTTCAATTAACGTGAATAAGAATAATAAGAAGATAAGAATATAATTTATAATTAAAAGAAGATAAGAATATAATTTATAATTAAAACATTAAAAATACGACGGTTTAAAAGAAAATGTTTATTAGAACCTGAAAATCATTTCACTGGAAAAGTTCTATTACGGTTACGCCTCAATGACTTATGGGTAAAATGTGACATCCAATGGTTGTCCAGCAAAATTCTATATTCTATTCTATAGACCCTTTCTGTGTTTGTAAACATTCCGTGTTCTAACATTCTATAAACTGCAACTGGAGGCAGAACGCCTCCAGAAGCTATCAGAACCAATACAAAAGTGACCGTTTTCAGCGCTGTCTTTTAATGCTTTTTCAACAGCTAATCCTACATTTTATAATTTTGGCGTAATCTATTAGATGTATACTAAATAATATCCAACTACAGTAGCGATCCTGTATGCCTTACAGTGTTTACAAATTGCGTGAGTTAAGGTGCACTTCAAGAGAAATGCGCTTAATCCTATGGGAAAACGACTAACGTTAGTAACGTCACTTAACAAGGTAGGCGATCTACCGTCAGCTAACAAGCTAGCGGGTTATTCGGTGGTAAAGTTTGGCTTTTAGGGGTAGTGTTAAAGTGATACAAAATCCCTGTGTTCAGTTAAATATGTGGAGACTGTCGATAAGTTTGTTTGCTTTGACAAGTGGTTTAAATTGAGAGAGGTCGCTACGGTGGCAGTATGGCATCACTACGTTATCCAGCAGCCTAAAGATGCAGATAGCCACCTGTGCTACTTTCAGTCTCTGAACTTTGGGTACTCGTTTAATCATGTTGGTGGACATATATTTTGTTGTTTGTGAATCATATCTTGTAAAGAAATAGATTCTTGAGTTATATTATGATGACAAGCTATATTTTCAAAGATGGGGAAAGTTGTGAAATTTACAGGCATGTCTATCAGAACAGACGATTTTCTGCCTCCAAAACTCAACTCATGGAATTGTGACGTAGCCTCAAAAAGGGTCTATTCTATATGGCTTTACAGGACTAGTTTAGGACATTATTGCAAAGTAAAATACATCTTCTGTTAAGTTTGCTGTTTAAACCCGCACTACCATGAATTAAGGGAACAACACGGAATATACTACACGTGTTGGAAGATGATCGGAGAGGTGAGGATACGATAGAGGATCCATATGAAGAGTTCAGATGCAAAACCCCCTAAACACCATTTTTGTGAAAACTGAGTTAATGATATTGTGTGAATCCTGTATAAATCTAGAATATGTAAATGAAATGTTTTTGTGAAAAAATAAAATAAAACCTGCTTCCCGCCGTGTCTAAAATATCTGTTTACAATTAAAACAATGTAAACGTCTGATAGAAAATGGCCTTTTTCTCAAAAAGTGGTCAAGTGGAGTTAGGGGGTTTTGCATCTGAACTCTTCATATTTACGTTGTCCATGTGTAGCTCCAGCTTGACCGAAAGCAGTGCAACCATTTGTCGTCACGTTTTACCCATAAGTCATTGAGGCGTAACAGCAATGGAACTTTAATGAATTTCAGCTTCTAATAACATTTTCTTTTAAACAGTCGTATTTTTTATGTTTTTGAATATCGTTAATTAAAGTTGACGCCAATGCTAGTTTCATAACGCTAACATGCCCAACTAGCCGGGGATCCTTTTAAAAAGATTGACATTTTTCACAGTGCTCAAATCTCTCATGAGAGCTACGAAAGCCTCTTGTGTGGGTGATTTTCTCAGTTCTAGGGGCTGTTTCATTCATTAGTTTAGAAACCGGCCTGCTGATATGTATCCCCCTTTCCGAAACTAGACCATATGACTTCCACTTCATTTGCAAAACAACGTCCGAAAGTTGAACAGATTTCAACTTCAAGCGCTCTGAACGCTGCGGTAAAAACGTCTCCACCAACATCTTCTTTACGCTGAAAGCGCTTGTCGCACTGAACGCAGAGGCTCATAGGATTTGTATTAAAACTAAGTGCTAGTAGCGCAAAAACTGCATTTGGTGGATACAGGCCCTTATGCTTCCGAAATATATTGTGACAAAGTGAGAATAAATAAAATGCTCCTTTATCAGCATGATAACCATAACCACTGAAAAAGTTCTGAATACTTTAACATGTCTGTTGTCAGGTAAAAAAATAAAAATAAGTTCATTTTCAAGATTTACCACAAACAAATGTCACTGTTTTGGCAGTTTACAAGAAAAAGGTTGGAATTTTTGGACCAAGAAAGCAAAACAGTACTCATAGATCGCATCACATGAGGTGATACACTACCTCTGCATGTTGGTGGATCATTCCACTCTCCTGAGGTGCATGTTATGGTGCTATTCCCTTTCATTTCATTAAATCCATCACATGTATATTCCACTGTTGCTCCATCTGGGTATTCCACTTGTTCTGTCTCTGCTTTCACTCCTCCGTTTTTAATTGGTGGTGGAGTTATGCATGTCTCATTATCTCCTGTTTGAAAAGAGAGAGAGAGAGAGAAAAAAAAAACATGTTTAGTATTTAGGGCAGACTGACCATTAAAAGTGCCATGAAAAATGTCTGAATAGAAATGCTTACGTATACAACTTGGGTCTCCCCATTTTTTGTTTAGACACTTGATGTGATGCAATTCTGATTTAAAACCAGGTTTACATGCAAATTCAAGAAGGTCTTCATCCAAGTAGACTCTCTCTTCAGACTTGTATGTCACACTGGCAGTATCAAGTGGGACATGACATACAGCTGGAAATAAAAGTGTAAAATCCCACATATTTGTTTTCGCAGCACAGGACCATTGAGCCTCTCTACAGCCATTAGTATACCTTTAAAACTATATAATTCAGTAAACAAATGTTAATATGCAACAAGGGTTTAATAGAGCTTACTAGACCTGGGAAAAAAATCATTACATTTCTTTTGTTGTGACCTACAGAGGGTTAAGGTTTTAACCCTGATTTCCAACTTGGCTAGAAACGTTATTGAAGCTAGGGTTGTAAGGCTTTACACATACAATGCAAACAGTGATCATGATTAAAAACTATCACGTTGATTAGTATTTTTCTTTGGTTTGAGAAATGTAGAGACAATATTTCCATTTTGTATTATCTTTAAATAATTTGGCAATAAAAAAACACAGGTAGCATATACAAAACACAACAAGAATGACACATTTGCTAATGTTGCCTGCAACCAAAGCATACAGTTTCAATTCTGAACTGAAATTCACTGAAAAAGTCTGCAAACTATTTACATAGGCGTAAAAAAAAGTCTTTACTCACACTTGCAGGTCGGAGGATTGTTCCACTTTCCTGAATTGCATATAATTGTTTTTGAGCCATTCAGTACTAAGGACTTATGACATTGATAGGTCACCTTGGACATACTACTGTAAAATGTTTGATACTGAGAATTAACAATGATGGCATTTTCAACATTTGGTGGAGCAGTACACGAATCATCCTCTCCTGGATGAGGAAAAAATATCTTAATATCCGTTTTTGGTTGACAGACAAGTGACAGGTGAAATAGATTAGAACAGTGAATGGAAAAAGAGCCACTTACGTTTACACTCTGGTTTTTCCCACTCTCCATTTCTACAGTAAATTTTTGATGTGTAACCTGGTTTACATTCAACCAGTGGTTTGGAAATACACTGATCTTGACCTGGAAAAGAGATTTATTTTTATCATATCATTATCAAGGTTTATCATTAATATTTAAATGGGGCTATTACAAATACTAATGAATTTAGCTGAGAAGGATCCCGGCAAGTAAGACATGCTTGCCATACATTGGCTTCAGCTTTATTTACATAATTTTGAAACCATCAAAATGTTTTTGATTTATTTATAAAAAGTATTGGAAATTCTTCTGCTCAGTAAACTGCCAATGTCCAAGCTGCTGCTTTACATATTATGTGCACCATCAATGTTGTACTTCTCTGATTGCCTGAAGCCAGACACCCAAGGGACGCATAACACACACACACACACACACACACACACACACACACACACACACACACACACACAAAAACACACAAAAAAAAAACAATAATGGCATAATAATACACAAACACACAATAACTGACATACAAAAAAAGACACCTTATTGGACCCCTAAAACAGCTTTAAAATCATTACCCATTCAGAATGGACTACCCCACAAAGGACCTTGGAACTATTAAAAGTCTATGTTGTGTAGTTTAGACAGTGTGCGTAATAATTGACTTCTCAATGGAGAAAATGACTGGCGTTTTCACTTCCTGAACCAGGTCAAAACTTGCTTGGTGTATACGGTCTATAGCCTACAAATCGACAACACTTGTAATGTGAAACAACAGGGCCATGGGTTGATTCACTCTGGATAATTCCTTTTAAGCACTATAATGTATTACTTCAGTCATTTTTCTTCATACATCTTAATTTTAATCTTATGAATACACTTACCAATACACTTCGGTATTACAGACCATGAGCCTTTTTCGCAGTGGCTTTTTTTCCACCTCCCTCCAGTATTTAGTTTGAAACCTCGATTACATGCAAACACCACAGTGTTATCGTCAGGCTGCACTGTGTACCCATTTTCAACGGTGGGTGGAAGACATACATCACGGTGAACTGAAAGAAAATATTTTGCATCACAGCATTGATTGCCATTGGACATCCACCTGGACATCTGTTGTATTTGACTCAAAAAAATGTAAACCTAGAGTCACATGAACAGGATTCAACAGTTTTTCTCAGTTGCTTTGATACATTTCTTAAGTTATTTTTGACATCTGCTAAATATCTAGATATACCCTAGCTGCAGCTAATAGATTTGCTCAGCCAATACAGCAACGAGCCATAGATCTTTTCATTGGATGGACACTATTGTCATCAATCACAAGAGTCATTGGGCAGGCTTTTGAATTGCCTTTTACATCTTGTTTTTTCTTCTAATTGGTTGCACTGCTATCCTGTTGCATGCAGAGGCAGTTTGTAACTGTCTTGTTCCACCCATTGAGCTCGGTCTATCAATCATTGCCATTGTGTAGACGAATGCGACGAGCATTTTATGTAGGCTGCCATCTTTTGGCGACGCCATTATCGGACTGTTAACAAACCTTCGTGCCAATGCACAGTCAATGACAGCTACAGCAAAGACCATGCAAATACTCTGCTTTTACCAGCTGATGTCAGACAGTGGCCTCCAGTCACAGATGAAGGTACCAGCGATCTTACAAATTATTCATGGAAAAAGAGAACTGCAAAATAAAGACAAAATTGGCTCTAGATTGATATTGGCTACTGTAGTTAGCTGGCTACCTATCGAGCAAACCATTAATATTTCCATTTGGCTACATTAAGTTAATGAATGCATATGACATAATGAATATTAGAATTCATGTTTTTCATTTGACACCATTGTTAGATTCTAATTTTAACATTTTAAAAGGCGAAGGCAAGGCACAGAGCTAGGTTAGCCCTTTACACATTTCTAAAAACGGGTAGGCTGCTCTTCTCCATCAGAAAAAAATAATTCCATTTGACCTATAAAAAAACTGGCTGGATAAGCGGTCACACACAGTAGTAAATAGAAAGAAAGAAATAGCCAACTGGAGATCTGTTTTTAAACCTCTGTTTAACCACAGGTGTTTAACGCCATGTTTAATGCGAGATAACGATAAGGTTTGGGTCCATGTAAACATCAAGCATATCAAACCGCAGTACCAACTGTAACAACAGACACAACAGTAAAATTACTGCCCCAAATGAAAACGGTACATGTATTCCCACTTGACGTTATACAAGTAGTAGTGAATCTCGTAAATCACTGCATTATTTGGTGTGCTATTACATTATCCCTATGGACAGATTGGCACAGATGGGATCTGCTTACTAGTTTCGCCAGATTTGTCTATACATTTTCCTGATATATGGCTTGTCAGGCTATTTGCAAAGCAGTCAGTGCATTTCAAACAATTCGTCCCAATATCGTGAATTGCTTGGATGAGCCAATATCTTGCTCAGAATCATCAGTAAAAGTAAATATTGCTTGTGTCATTGTGTACGATGTGGATAAGACGGTTTTATTTATTGCTTAGTCATGTTGTCAATATAACAGTGTGCTCTGAGTACACTATGGCTATAAACTTTACAGATACTATCATGGATTGCAAGAGATATTACAAAAACAAGAAGAAGACGACGAAGAATCTCCTACATGCTCTAAGAATACAGTGTAGTCTTCCTACACCTTGATTACATACATCACCTGGCTTACACCGTTATACAGTATGCTTCATATGACTACTTGTTAAACTATTTTGCATGTAGGTC
>JAODXP020007427.1:30000-40000 GCA_027497455.2 Sardinella longiceps | reverse complement strand
CACACACACACACACACACACACACACACACTGGAGGGGCGGGTGGGTTCAGTATATCAAACGTTTCCCCTTTGAGCCCAGCCATAAACAGGGTGAAGAAACAGGGAGTGAGTTTGTTTTAGCGGTTCAAAACACCAGACAAGACCAGCCCTGGTACACACACACACACACACACACACACACACACACACACACACACACACACACACACACACACACACGCACAAATACAGCACCATCAGTGCCACTGGCCAGAGCTGACCAGAGGAGACTCTTAGTCCATAAATATATGTTAGGCCCTAAGGCTGTGTGTGTGTGTTTGTGTGTGTGTGTGTGTGTGTGTGTGTGTGTGTGTGTGTGTGTGTGTGTGTGTTTGTCTGTCCATAAATAAGGCCCTCTGAATGGACATGTGTGGCACCAACACCAAACTCTATACCTGAGAGTTTGTGTGTGTGTGTGTGTGTGTGTGTGTGTGTGTGTGTGTGTGTGTGTGTGTTTGTCCATAAATAAGGCCCTCAGAATGGACATGTTTGGCACCAACACCAAACGCCATACCTGAGAGTTTGTGTCTGTGTGTGTGTGTGATTTTCACCAACACCAAACACCACACCTGAGTCTGTGTGTGTGTGTGTGTGTGTGTGTGTGTGTGTGTGTGTGTGTGTGTGTGTGTGTGAGAGAGAGAGTGTGTGTGTGTGCGTGCGTGTGTGTGTCACCAACACCAAACACCACACCTCAGTCTGTGCATGTGTGTGTGTGTGTCACCAACACCAAACGCCAGACCTCAGTCTGTGCATGTGTGTGTGTGTATGTGTGTGTGTGTGTGTGTGTGTCACCAACACCAAGCGCCAGACCAGTGCCGCCACATCAGTAGCAATTGATTTCATTTGTGCATGTTTATTGTTCCAACGCACTTTTAAGGACCTCTGTCTCGTTAAATCATATTTATATAATAAAATCAATGCCGTTAAAATGTTCGGGGAGGATTTTAACACCATAAGAATGAATTACACGTGGTGAAACTCTATCAATTCCAATACTACATGGCGTCATATTTAGATTTAATAGAAAGATTTTAATGAAGCTGGCTGTAGAAGGGACCCAGGCCTCCATTAGCCCGAGATGGATGACAGAGAAAGGTTACCCTTCTCTCATTAGCACTCTCTTAAATTACCAAAGTACTTCCACGCATTATCCCCTCTCTCTCTCTCTCCCTCCCTCTCTCTCTCTCTCTTTCTTTTCTGTCTTTTCTGTCTTTTCACTGGAATAAGATAAAATAATATTGCCGTGTGTGTGTGTGTGTGTGCGCGCTAGGAGCCCTGGCGTAATTAAACACGCTGATGGGGTGAAGAGGGTCGCTGGCTGTCGAGGCTGCAGCCACCGTCGTGAATCAAAATGAGATGATGATCGCTGGAGGTCCTGCTACAAAGAGCTTCCCCACTACTCTAGTTCTTAGCGCTGGAACACAGATAACATCCCCACTACTCTAGCGGTTAGCGCTGGAACACAGATAGCCTCCCCACTACTTTAGGTCTTAGCGCTGGAACACAGATAGCCTCCCCACTACTCTAACGGTTAGCACTGGAGCACATATAGCCTCCCCACTACTCTAGCTGTTAGCGCTGGAACACAGATAGCCTCCCCACTACTCTAACGGTTAGCACTGGAACACAGATAGCCTCCCCACTACTCTAACGGTTAGCACTGGAGCACAGATAGCAGCTAAAACACCACATGGCCTCCCCACTACTCTAGCGGTTAGCACTGGAACACAGATAGCCTCCCCACTACTCTAGCGGTTAGCGCTGTAGCACAGATAGCCTCCCCACTACTCTAGCGGTTAGCGCTGAAGCACAAATAGCCTCTCCACTACTCTAGCTCTGGAACACAGATAGCCTCCCCACTACTATAGCTCTTAGCACTGGAGCACAGATAGCAGCTAAAACACCAGTATAGCATCAGTATAGCCTCCCCACTACTCTAGCTCTTAGCACTGGAACACCAGTACAGCCGCTCCACTACTCTAGCTCTTAGCACTGGAACACCAGTATAGCCGCTCCACTACTCTAGCTCTTAGCGCTGGAGTACAGATAGCTAAAACACCAGTATAGCATCAGTATAGCATCCCTACTCCTCTACTGTTAGCACTGGAGCACATATAGCCTCCCCACTACTATAGCTCTTAGCACTAGAGCACAGATTGCAGCTAAAACACCAGTATAGCATCAGTGGAGATTCTGCTCAAATTCATTAGAGGACTAATATTGTACTAAAACACAGAGATATCTAATATTTTGCTAAGAACAGCCATCTGCATTGCACAGAGATGTCTAATATCCTGCTAAAACAGCCTCTGTGTAGCACAGAGATAGCCAATATCTTGCTAAAACAGTCGGATATGTACGACAGAGATAACTAATATCCTTCTAAATCTGCCGGACGTGTAGCATAGAGGTAGCTAATATTGCCTTCTGATAACTGTAGCACAGAGATAGCTAATATCCTTCTAAAAACAGCCTCCTTTGTAGCACAGAGATAGCTAATATCGGTAGCTGTGTAGCACTGATAGCTAATGCAGAAAATAGCCTCCTGTTTAGCACAGAGATAGCAGCATCAGTGGCCTGGTGCTAGTGAAGCACTGGCTAGGTCGGGCATTGTGAAGCAATGGGGCGCTAAACTGGAGCACCACCAGGCCTATAGAAGCTAAATGAATGAACAGCCACATCAGCAGTACATCAGCAATAAATAAATAAAATAAAAATACGGTATATGGCCAAATTCACACCATAGGCAAATGACGATCAGAACTAAGAGTTTACATAACCTGCATGTTAAAAAAGTAAAAAAGTATTCCCTGCATGTAACCATAACGATTGACACGCATTACAAGTTCTTTACAGCTAAAAATGATTTTTCTTTTCTTTTTCTATTACATCTTTTTTTTTTATTTTTCCCCTGCCTTCTCCCAGAAGTAGCCTAGGGCCTAGAGTATGTGTGTGTGTGTGTGTTTTGTCGGGGAGGAATGCAGGTGACAATTGTCATCAAGCCGCATTTAATTTTCCTTATTCTTCCAGCAGCACACACACACACACACACACACACACACACACACAGATTATTTTATTTGCTCCAGTGTGACTGATGCCCAGCGTGCTGTGAATGAGATGCTGATATATTC
Source organism: Sardinella longiceps (assembly GCA_027497455.2). Lineage (NCBI taxonomy): Eukaryota > Metazoa > Chordata > Actinopteri > Clupeiformes > Clupeidae > Sardinella > Sardinella longiceps. Next base: position 36,825 of record JAODXP020007427.1, on the reverse strand, counting down.
ATATCTGTGTATTACGGAGGGCGCTCCTCATATTCCATTATTATTCTAATGGCCTATACACAGCCTCTCCCTCTGCGCGCTACTGGGTAATAAAGTCACACACACACACACACACACACACACACACACACACACACACACACACACACACCACATGCTCTACAGAGGGCACAAAATATGCTAAAGTTATGTACATATTAAAACCTAGCACATATAAATAAACGAGTCAGGCTGTGTGTTTGTGTGTGTGTATATATATATATATATATATATGTGTGTGTGTGTGTGTGTGTGTGTGTGTGTGTGTGTGATTAGCCCAGAGAAATGAAAAGACACCTCTCCTATGTGCCAGATAGGCCTAATGTGGTGTCTGGAAGCATCCCCTCCCATATGAACAGTAATATTACAGTGGTGTATTTTAACGGAGCGGGGAAATGTGTGTGTGTGTGTGTGTGTGTGTGTGTGTGTGTGATTTTCTAATCACACACACACACACACACACACACACACACACACCTCCCATATGAACAGTAATAGATACAGACGGCAAGTCCGGGCACGCCCATAAAATCAGCTCCTCGTGTCCCCCATGTGGGGGAAAACAAACCCTAAATTAGTGAAGGAGTCAATGGCATGCTAAGCTACAAGTTACACTGAGCACCATCTACAAGGAGCCAGACACATTTTTGAGGGCAATGCCTGCAGGTAGTAATGATGGTCAGATGGTCCGATGTGAATTCTGAACTTGACACCCCTCCAAACGCGATACTGATGACAATTTAGATGATGTTTGTTAGCTTCATTAGCTTGCTAACTAGCCAACTTCATTGATCACCACAGTAAATGTAGCTAACTTTAGCTTGCTTAACTGAGCTAATCAGACTTGTGATTGAAAGTTGCTTTACTTTTGACAGGAGCAGAGACGGCTCATGACATTTCTGTTAGTGTAACTGCAATAAACTAATGATGGAAAAAATTATTTTAGTCTAAACACAAGTAGGCAAACAGGTCATGATTAGACAAAACATCTAATATGGACTTTGTTCAATTTTACTTAGCGATCTTTTATTTTTAAGTAACTTTCTCTACCTTGTCCATTCACCATAATGTTAAATTGGCCTCTGTTATCCCCCACGCTGACTCCACCCTCGCACTTTGGGGGCGTTAACCGTACTTGCCGTCTGTATCTATATTACAGTGGCAGGGGCGGAGCTATAGGGGGGGCGGGCAGGGCCACCGCCCCTGGGCCCAGGGCCCTCCCACTATGGAGGAGGGGCCCCTTCATCAACCTTCAACTGCATCACGAAAATTTTCTTGACCATACTTTAGTTGCATTGCAGCAGACAAGTCTGAAAACAGTGAAAGACTTTAGTTGTGCATTACATTATATACCCCTTGTCTTTGCTTATCATTCTTATCATGGTTATTTATATAAAAAAAAAAAATAATAATCTTTTAAATTCCTTAAAGACACTTAAAATAAACTAAATTACAAGGTTTTCGAGCAAAACTAAGCTGTTATGTATTTAGAATGGTTGTTTTTACATTTTGCAATTTGCAAAAAGTGCAATGCATGATGGGTAGTTTAGTATGAAAGCCATCGTCCTGCTGCGTCAGCTGTCAGTGGACTAGGGAAGAAGTGCGCATGGCTTCTCTGTTGGTTGTGTACGAGAATATGTACGGATGAAGCATGTTTAAAAGTAAAAGCGGGACACAATAGAGGATGGACAGAATAATAAAGAGAAGGCGATCTTTAGACCTCTTTGAGTTTTTAATTCACTGTCTGCTTCTACTAGTTGTGAACATGACTCAGTTCCCTGTCCCTGTGCTAACACTGGCTGTAGCTCTGGCCAATGTAGAGAAGGGTTAGGAATGTGGAGAGGGAGATTGAGAATCAGGAAATTGTTTGTCAGTCATTATTTTGTAACCAGCTCTCTCATTGGGATGTTAGAAATTGTGCATTGTTTGAAATGAAAGAAATCTCTGTTTTTTATTTGATTGTTTTTAAATAATGTTTTAAAAAAGCAATGCCTTCTGGGAGCATCAAGGAAGAGTAGCAAAACAACTCTTCATTTGGAAACTGAAAGTCATCTAGCCACAGTTAGGAGAGGTTGAGCTGGCCAGGCTAAAAAAATTAACAGGGGTTCCAAGCAACACAAGGGGGAGGGAGCGGAGCAAAAACGAGACAAATTGAAGAGAGCACTGTTTACTGATAGCGAAACATGCACGAAATTGTCAACTCAATTGCAGCTTTAGCTAGCTGCACTAGTAGTAGGCTAGTAATGACACTGCTATCCATAGACAAGGTTGTGGAGAAGAGCAAGCTGTCTCGTATTTCGTTAACTGCATAAAGGTAAGACTCAGGTTTTTATTTGAGCGTCTGGCTCTATGTTTTATATGCATTGGTGTGTCATTGTTTTGGTGCAGTAGTTTAAAGCATGGATTATTAGCATGGGCTACTAAATGAGCTCTTGAACTAGCCGTTTCCGTGTGTCAAAAAAATATCTGTGAACTGTGAATTGCGTGCGCGTGTCCCTGTTAGCCACTTATTGGAAATATGGAAGTGCAAATACCAGGGCTGTTTTTTGTAATGTGGTTGGTTGTATTATTATGCCTTAAAGTAGGCTACATGCCGAATGGACACATTACTGAGCGATATACATTGTTCTGTCTGAATTGTTGTAGAGATTATTTCAGTGCCGGCACCTATGTGCGCTTGTGGGTGCGTGCGTGCGTTTTGGGAGTGGGTGGGGGGCCCGTTTGGCGTTTTGCCCCGGGGCCTTAGGTTCAGTTGTTCCGCCACTGTACAGTGGTGTACTTTAAAGGAGCGGGGAAAGTGTGTGTGTGTGTGTGTGTGTGTGTGTGTGTGTGTGTGTGTGTGATTAGCCCAGAAAATCACACACACACACACAAACACACACACACTCCCATATGAACAGTAATATTACAGTGGTGTATTTTAAAGGAGCGGGGAAATGTGTGTGTGTGTGTGTGTGTGTGTGTGTGTGTGTGTGTGTGTGTGTGTGTGTATGTGATTAGTCAAAACTGATATCCCGATATTTTGGGGCCAAGGGGCGATATACGATATATATCGATATTTTTAACGACGAAGAGTGAAACGGGCCAACAGCTCTCAGTGTGTGTGTGTGTGTGTGTGTGTGTGTGTGTGTGTGTGTGTGTATGTGTGTGTGTGTATGTGATTAGCCCAGAAAATACACACACACACACACACACACACACACACACACACACACACCTCCCATATGAACAGTAATATTACAGTGGTGTATTTTAAAGGAGCGGGGAAATGTGTGTGTGTGTGTGTGTGTGTGTGTGTGTGTGTGTGTATGTGATTAATCACACACACACACACACACACACACCTCCCATATGAGCAGTAATATTACAGTGGTGTATTTTAACGGAGCGGAGAAATGTGTGTGTGTGTGTGTGTGTGTGTGTGTATGTGATTAGCCCAGAAAATCACACACACACACACACACACACATACCTCCCATATGAGCAGTAATATTACAGTGGTGTATTTTAACGGAGCGGAGAAATGTGTGTGTGTGTGTGTGTGTGTGTGTGTGTGTGTGTGTGTGGTGTGTGTATGTGATTAGTCAAAACTGATATCCCGATATTTTGGGGCCAAGGGGCGATATACGATATATATCGATATTTTTAACGACGAAGAGTGAAACGGGCCAACAGCTCTGCAACATTTAACATTTATTTATTTATTTTAATTTCCGTCCTGTTCAACATGGATTGGTGGAGGTGAATACCAATTAAAAAAATAATAATAGTAAATAATAGTTGTAGCATGATATTGATATAATTTTTGCTATCAGAAATCATTAACATGTTCAAGTAGTGTCAGACAGATGTTGTCTTTTATGTACCTAGTTCACAAGTTTACAAAAAAAAAAAAAAAAAATTGGATGGTGGCCCTTTAAATTATAGCCTACTAGGCCTATATTTTAAACAGGCTCAATGAAAAAATGCCATTATGATCTAGGCCTACATGAGTAGACCTACATTGCATGAGCATACCTTTAAAATGCATTTTGCCATATTGCCATTTTGCCCTGCAAAAAGCTGTCAGTGACGAAGTGATTTGAAGATGAGAGAGAGAGAAGATGAGAGAGAGAGAGGGTACGTTCAGATATGCGTCTGCATATCTATAGCCAATGCTATTGCTATAATGACGCTCACAAACATTCTCTCTCAGTTGCGCTCCGAACTGTTTCACCGTCCTCTCTCACTCGCGCTGTAATTTTGAAACTGATATTTGCGGGGTATTCCGTTCAAGAGAAGAGATTTCTAAGCGCGACAACATTAATCATCTAGCTAATTAACAACCTAAATATGGAACATGCGAGTTAACGTCTATGATTGCGTCGGTAAAATATTTGTTTTCACTGACATCGGAGTTACACTAAACTTCGGAGCAACAGAGCAGACTAGACGCATACACCTGTGTGTAAGTGCGTGTGTAGTCATGAGTTAGCAGTAGGCCTACTTCAAGTAGGCTAATAGGCTACAAACACAGGACATACTGAAACGCTAGAATGGCGGAAATATAAGCGAGACAATGTTCTTTTTCTTTGATGCAAGCTCTGCTTCTTCTACTGTCTCCGCCGTGTTTGAACTGAAAGGGTGCAATTGCAATTTGGCAGCACGTGCATTATGAAAGGGCCGCTGTTGAGCAACGTGAGAGAACTGGCTCTGGTTGCGGCAGTGACGGGTCAAAACACAATAGAGCGAGTGGATTTTGATAAAATGGTCCAACATTAAGATGACACCGATATGACGATATTATTAATTACAATCCGATATCAAAAACATATCGTATCGTAGTCGTAATACCGGAATATCGCCCAGCCCTACACACACACACACACCTCCCATATGAGCAGTAATATTACAGTGGTGTATTTTAAAGGAGCGGGGAAATGAGGGAGAGATGTGAGCTCACACTGTGGGAAAGGACTTCCATTCATTACAGTACAAACCAGTAGCACCAGTAACATCTTCCGTTGTTTACAGTCCAGACCAGTAGCACCAGTGAGATCTCCCATTGTTTAGACTCCCAATCAGTAACACCGGTGAGCTCTCCCATTGACCTGTCCAGACCAGTAGCACCAGTGCTATCTCCCAGTGATTAGAGTCCAGACCAGTAACCCCAGTGATATTGCCCAGTGACCAGTCCAGACCAGTAACACCAGTGAGATCTCCCATTGTTTAGACTCCCAATCAGTAACACCGGTGAGCTCTCCCATTGACCTGTCCAGACCAGTAGCACCAGTGCTATCTCCCAGTGATTAGAGTCCAGACCAGTAACCCCAGTGATATCGCCCAGTGACCAGTCCAGACCAGTAACACCAGTGATATCTCCCAGTGATTAGAGTCCAGACCAGTAACAACAGTGACCTCCCACTCAATAGAATTCACGCCAGTTACACCAGTGAGACCAGTAAAATCTTGCACTGAGTAGAATTCAGACCAGTAGTATCTCCTCCTCCTCCTCTGCTTCATCTTTCCTCCCCCTCGTCTTCCACCTTCTTCCTCCTCCAACTCCTCTTCTTCCTCTATTTCCTCTTCCTCCTCCTCCTCCTCTTCCCCCGCATCCTCCTTCTCTTCCTCCTCCTCCTTCTTCCACCTCTTCCACCTACTCCTCCTCCTCTTCCTTCTCCTCCCTTCAACTCCTCTTCTTCCTCCTTTCCCTCCTCTTCCCTCTCTTCCTCCTCCTCCTCTTCCTTTTCCTCTCTCCCTCCTCCCCCTGGTTTTCCTCTACCTCCTCCTCCTCCTCCTCAGGTCTGCTGATCCTGACAGAACCCCAGGCCCACAGGGAGGTGTGTATGTAGGCCAGCTGCTGAGAGGCAGCCACCCGACTGTGTGTGTGTGTGTGTGTGTGTGTGTGTGTGTGTGTGTGTGTGTGTGTGTGTGTGTGTGTGTGAGTGACCTCATGATGATGAGCTGATTCTATGCTACCCTCCCCTCTGCAGGAGCACACACACACACACACACACACACACACACACACACACACACACACACACACACACACACACACACACACACACACACACACAGGGGCGCCTGCAGGATTGAACTGTAGGGTACGCACAAATGCCCCGCGCGCAAAAAAAAAAAAAAAAATAAGTGTGTGTGTGTGCGTCAGCCGTTCTTCTTTAGAAATCAACTTCAATACAACGTGAACTTGAACTTGAATTTCAAAATTGACCTACATGAACATTAACTCGCCTACATAGATTATGTACGATAAACTCGACAGTGAACTTTTGTTGCATTCACACACACACATGCGCGCGGGCGGCACTGCGTTACTTTAGGGGAGAACCCTTTTTTCTGTCATTATATGGGAAGGACGTGTCTTGGACAAATGGAGACTCCTGGTTCTCACATTCGCGGAGGGTTAATTTGGGTTTGTGAGCAGCCTATCCTGTTGAAGGTAGAGGACATCATGCATGTATGATGCATCAATTAGGTCTACGCTTTAATGCTCTTGCTGTTGTTTTGAAATGTAGGCAAGCGAAGATTTCGCAGAACCCAGGAAATTGTTTGTGATATTGTCGGGTTGGCTTAACAATATTATGAATGAAGTAGGCTATGCTTATATCGAAGGAATTACTGCGTGGTGTAGACTACACCAACTTCTTGCACTATAGCTGCCCGGTGTAGAGACAGGGCCTCTCCCCCTCCCCTTTGCCTTCCACTGGTGCGCGAAACGAAGGGCGCCCACAACTCGCAAATGGCCCATTGTAAGAAAATTATAATGCATAGCCTAGGGTGATATCG
>JAODXP020007427.1:10000-12500 GCA_027497455.2 Sardinella longiceps | reverse complement strand
AAGAGGAGAAAAGGAGAGTAGAGGAGGAGGAGGAGAAGTGAGGGGAGGGTTAGAGAGAACACTGGACCCACAGGGACTAGTCTCTCTATCACACTGTAGAACAATGGAGGAGAGGAGAGAGGGAGGAGAGAGGAGGAGAGGAGAGAGGAGGAGAGGAGAGGAGAGGAGAGGAGGAGGGGAACATTGGGCGCAAAGGCATTAGTCTCTCTATCACACGATAGAACAATAGAGGAGAGGAGAGAGGGAGGAGGGGAGGAGAGAGGAGGAGAGGAGAAGAGGAGGAGAGGAGAAAGAAGGAGAGGAGAGGAGAGGAGGAGGGGAACATTGGGCCCAAAGGGATTAGTCTCTCTATCACACTATAGAACAATAGAGGAGAGGAGAGAGGGAGGGGAGAGGGAGGAGGAGAGGAGAGAAGAAGGGGAAGAGGAGAGGAGAAAAGGAGAGGAGAGGAGAGGAGTGTGTGTGTGTGTGTGTGTGTGTGTGTGGGGGGGGGGGGGGGGGTTAAAGGGGAACACTGGGCCCAAAGAGATTAGTCTCTCTATCACAGTATAGAACAATGGAGGAGAGGAGGAGAGAAGGAGGGGAAGAGAGGAGAGAGGAGAGGAGAGGAGGAGAGTAGAGGAGGAGGAGTGAGGGGGGGTTAGAGAGAACACTGGGCCCAAAGAGATTAGTCTCTCTATCACACTATAGAACAATGGAGGAGAGGAGAGAGGGAGGAGAGGAGGAGGAGAGATGGAGGGGAAGAGAGGAGAGGAGGAGAGGAGAAAATGAGAGTAATGAAGGAGGAGTGTGGAAGGGGAGGAGGAGTGGGGGATAGAGAGAGAGAGCCACAGGGCACACAGGGCGGGATAGCTCTACCATGTGCAGGGGCTAAACCACTAGAACAATGGAGGAGAGGGGAGAGGGAGGAGAGAAGGAGAGGAGAGAGAGGGACTAGAGAGGAGAGAAGAGCGGAGGGGAGGGGAGAGGAGAGGAGAAAGGAGGACAGGAGAGAAAGAGAGTAGGAGGGGTGGAGGAAAGTGAGGAGAGGAGAGGGAAGAGAGGAAATGAGAGGACAGAAGAGGAGAAATGTCCAAAAAGTAGAGCAGGCGAGATAAGAGGGAAGGGGAGAGAACAGAGAAGAGAGGAGAGGAGGGGGACAGAAGGGAGGAGAAGAGGGAAGGGAGAGAGAGAGTAGGGGGACAGAAGGGAGGAGAAGAGGGAAGGGGAGAGAAGAGAGGAGAGTAGGGGGACAGAAGGGAGGAGAAGAGGGAAGGGGAGGGAGGGGAGGAGAAGAAAGGAGAGGAGGGAAGGAGAGGGAGGAGAGGAGAAAGCCAAGAAAAGGAGAGTAAAGGTGGGGTAGTGACAAAAGAAGATGACAAGAAGTAGGAGAAAGAGGAGGTGTGTGTGTGTGTTTGCCGGGAGGGGGGCAGCTCAGTCTGTTCTTCTTATTTACTGTGAATTTCCAGTGTTTTTTTTTCTACAGTTGGATCCTGTTTAAGACACATACGACACACACACACACACTCTCTCACACACACACACACACACACACACACATGCGTGCGTCTTGTTGGCAAACTCGGAGACGGTGTGCTGCGGTATAAAAGAGTGGGCTGATTGGATTGGACACTTATTGTCAGGTGTGTGAAGGTGTGTGAGGGACAGGCGGACGGGCTTTCGCCCAAACTTCAGAGAGAGAGTGTGTGTGTGTGTGTGTGTGTGTGTGTGTGTGCCCGACCCTCTCAACCATCACACGCCGCACACCTGCATCACCACCAGCAGCAGACAGGTTAGACTTAAAAGGCGGGATGGCTGACGTCCATCCTGTACACATACACACACACACACACACACACACACACACACACACACACACACACGCAGAGGGAGGAGAGGAGAAAAGACAGAATGTATGCATCGATACTTGATCAAGTGGAAGGATCCGCTGCGTTCCGTGACGTTCCATGGAGATCAAATGCAACGGAGTGTCTAACGTGGTTACAGTACGGGAGTAGGTGTGTGTGTGTGTGTGTGTGTGTGTGTGTGGCTCTAATGGGGGACAACAAAGCAAAGCACAGCACAGCAAATAAAAGTAAAGTAAAGCAAAGCAAGGCAGTCAGTTAAATCAACACTGTTGCTGTCTGTCTGTCTGTCTGTCTGTCACATGAATGAAACTCAAACAGGGTGAAGAGTTCAACCTGCCCCACAGCAGACAGCTTTTCAATTACCGCTGCGTGTGTGTGTGTGTGAGTGTGTGTGTGTGTGTGTGTGTGGCCGCACGCGCATCACTCTCGTGATTATGAGAGGAAAGGAGATCATTGGCTCTGTGTGTGTGTGTGTGTGTGTGTGTGTGTGTGTGTGTGTGTGAGATCATTGGCTGTGTCCACACACGCTCAGTGACTACTTCTGTCTCCGATCCTCAGCTTTCATGCTTTTGAGCTGCATAATAGCATGCACACACACAAAACACACACACACACACACATGAAACACAGACAGCCGCACACGCGTGATCACA
>JAODXP020007427.1:0-5000 GCA_027497455.2 Sardinella longiceps | reverse complement strand
CACTCCTGTGTTGAGGGCACCCCCTCAGTCTTCCATTCCCTGAGTAATATCTGTCTTCCTGTCATAATGCTAGTTTGGATCCAGCTTTTAATGTGCTTACTCCCCTCTGTTAGGACAGAGTCATCTCCCAAAACAAAAAGTCTGGGGCAGAATTGTATTGGAATCTCTGCTATCTCACTAATAAAGCTGTGAATCCATGACCAGAACTGCTGAACTTTATCACAGGACCATAGTGTATGTAATAGATAGCCCTCTGCAGATTTGCACCGCCAGCAGTTTGAGTTCTCAATCAGACCTAGTCTGAACAGTCTAGAGGGGGTCCAGTAAAAGCGGTGCAGGATTTTGAACTGCATCAAACGCACTCTTGCATCCCTAGACATAGTTTTTATGTTCTTACAGATCTTTAGCCACTCATCCTCTTCTATTCTCAAACCAAGGTCTCTCTCCCATGTATTTTTAAGTGCTAGCAAGCCTCCATCCCCAGTTGTCTGATTCAGCATAGAATAATACATAGAGGCCTTGAATCCTTGCCTATAGTATCTCAGTATGTCCTCAAGTAGTCCAGCTGTCTTTGGAGCAGAATGAGCAAAATGCTCATTAACATGTGGCGTAGCTGTAAGTACCTATAGAAATGTGACTTGGGGATCCCATATTGATGACTTAACTCATCAAATGATTTCAAAGTGTTGTTGGAGTATAAATCACCCAGAGTAGCAATACCCTTCTCCCTCCAATCCTTCCACCACACAGGGGATTTGTTAATACATAATTTGGGATTTAACCAGATACTAGAGTACACATTTAGAAAAGGATCTAGATTAAACAGTCTGGTAATTTTACTCCATATCCCTTTCATGTTGGAGAATATTGGATGACTTTTGATTGCCCCTGAGAGCTTAACTGAGAGACACTGGAGTAGTGGCACAGGGGCAATAGTTTGTTCAATACAGAACCAGGGTGGAGCCCTCTCTGGTGGGAGTGACCAGTGGGCTAGATGTCTCAAACTAAAGGCGTAATAATAAAATAACATATTAGGCAATCCTAAACCCCTCTATCAACAGGTCTTTGTAGTTTTTTAATATGTAAGCGGGGCTTCTTACCATTCCAAACAAATTTTTTCACTATCCTATCAAACCATGTAAAGTAAGTCATGGGAATCTCCAGAGGAATAGAATGAATTAAATAATTTAGTTTAGGGACACAGTTCATTTTAACCACATTAACCTTACCAACCATTGATAACTTTAGTGTTGCCCATCTACTGGTATCACAATCAATTTTATTTAGTAATGGATCAAAATTTACCTTAACTAGATCTTTTAGCTGTGGTGGAAAGAGTATGCCCAAGTATCTTATACCCTGACTGGGCCATTGAAATGCGCCTGGTTGGAAGGCTGAGGGTGGGCAGTAAGCTGTTAAAGGGAGCGCCTCTGATTTAGACCAATTCACCCTATATCCTGAAAACTTTGAAAATGAATTAATTATTCTCAAAAGAGCAGGCACTGACCGACCTGGTTCAGAGACAAATAATAAAATATCGTCTGCAAAAAGCAGAAGTTTATGTACTTCACCCCCTGCCCTTACTCCTGGAAAGTCAGTAGCCCTTCTTATAGCAGCTGCCAAAGGCTCTAATGCCAAGCAAAATAACAAGGGTGATAGGGGTGAGCCTTGTCTGGTTCCTCTCCCTAGGGTGAAATAGTCTGATATGAGTCCATTGGTTTGAACCGCAGCTTCTGGTTGATTGTAAAGTAACTGAATCCATTTGATAAACTTACTACCAAACCCATATATATCCAGTATTTTTAACAAATAGCCCCATTCAACCATATCAAAAGCCTTTTCGGCGTCTAAAGAAATGGCTGCCACAGGGGATTGCTCATCTGACACAGCCCACATTATATCAATAAAGCGCCTTACATTATCTGTAGAACTGCGGCCATTAATAAACCCAACTTGGTCAGGGTGAATCAAAGACGTTATGACTTTGTTCAAACGGTTAGCTAAGATCTTTGATATAATTTTTACATCCAACTGGATCAAAGAGATTGGTCTGAAATTTTTACATTCTGTGGGGTCTCTCCCTTTTTTAGGAACCAAGGTAATGAGTGCCTGTCTCATAGTTTGAGGTAATATCCCTTTTTCCAGTGATTCTGCATATAGATCTAGCAGCAGTGGGGCTAACTCCGCTGCAAAGCTCTTAAAAAACTCTGCAGTATAGCCATCGGGACCAGGCGATTTTCCTGCAGGCAGTGCTTTTATCACTTCTATAATCTCTTCTACCGTAATGTCTTCATCTAGAATTTGTTTCTGCCTTTCAGACAATTTAGGCAGTTCTAATGGGTCAAGAAAAGCAAGCATTTCTTCCTCTGTTGAGGTAGATGTAGAACTGTAAAGGCCCATATAAAATTCCTTAAAACACTTGTTAATATCTCCAGTTGATGTTAAGGTATCTCCACTTAACGCCCTGATCGCTGGAATAGTGGAGACCTGCTCTCTTTCTTTAATTAACCTGGCAAGCAGCTTCCCTGTTTTGTCCCCTGACTCAAAAAGGTTTGCCTTGCCTTAAATAATAGAAATTCAATTTTTTTAGACAAGATAGTATTGTACTGGTACTTTAATTGTGTTAACTCCTTAAGAATATTGTTAGACATCCGTCTCTTTAGCTCTGCCTCTAAGCATTTAATTTTCCTTTCCAATTCCAGAAGTTCTTTAGCTTTTGTTTTCTTGATGGATGAAGTAATTGAAATAATGCGACCTCTGATGACAGCTTTCAGAGCCTCCCAGGCCACACCCATAGATGTACCTGTGGACCAGTTAGTCGCAATATATAAATCTAGCTCTGCCTTCATCCATATCATATTGTCAGGATCTTGTAAGATGGAGGAGTTAAGCCGCCATCTAGTAGAACGCTGTCTTTCACAATAGGGCTGGATTTCTAAACAAACAGATGCATGATCGGAAATGATTATATTTCCTATTGAGCAGGCAAGCACTGAAGGTACCAGAGGCTTTGATAATAAAAAATAATCTATCCTTGAGTATATCTTATGGACTGGGGAAAAGAAAGTGTAGTCCCTCCCACTGGGATTTAAGATCCTCCAAATGTCCACCAACCCCAAAGCTTTACACATTCGTTGCAGAGTAAGGCTTGCTCGTGGAGACCTACCCACTGCACCCCCACTATGGTCTAACACAGGATCCATCAGTAAGTTGAAGTCTCCACCCAGTACAATGTTGTGGTTACCCATAGCATTAAACCTCCCCTCCAGATCTAGAAAAAATAAAGGATCGTCTCCATTAGGAGCATATATATTTGCCAGGATAACAGTCTGCCCCTGAATTTCTGCCAATACAATAATGATTCTTCCTGAATTATCTTTTGTTTGTTGGATACATTTAAATTGTAAATTTTTATTAATAAGTATGGCAACTCCCCTACTATTGCTAGTCCCTTCACTATAAAAAACATGACCAACCCAACCACTACAGAGTTTGATAGACTCTGTTGGCGAAAGATGGGTTTCCTGCAAGAATACCACATCACATTTATCTTTCCTAATGCTTGACATTACTTTTTTCCTCTTCACTGGATTCCCTAACCCTTTAACATTCCATGTAAAGAGACGCATATTACTCGTCTTAGACATATTTAGCACTAACAAAAAATGAACTTGCATATGGCTTACAACCAAGATCTTGAAACAAAACACTGCATTGGTGACTTAACAAAAAACAACCCCAAAAAACCCTGACACATAGAATATGCATTAGAACCCGAACTCTGCATATCCTGTTACCCATTACGTTAACCTCGCTGTGGTCCATGACTCCTCTACGAGTCTCCCTCTTATGGGCCCGCTGGCTCCACTGTTAGCATTCATTCAACCAGAACCATAGTGACGTCGCGTCCTTTTAGTAATATTAAACTGAGCAAAATCGTCAAACCTCGTCAGTCAGCACACAAGTATAATGGCAGTCTAAGTTATGAGTCCATTACTCTCGCCTTCATCTCCCTAAATACTCACGATCATTACATGCTGTCAATAAAAGTCATGGCTTTCTTCGGGCAAGAAAATGACTTCTCGCCGTCCTCGCACCTGACCTTCAATGTAGCGGGATACACCAGTCGAAAGCTCACCCCCGGTCATGCAGCTTCTTCTTACAGTCTTTAAACTTATCCCTCTTCAGCATTGTAGACCGGGAGAAGTCCGGAAAGAGCATGATGTTGCTGTTGTCCCAGGTCAGCTTCCCCTTGTTCCTGGCCGCTCGTAGCACTAAATCCCTGTCGGATGATCGAAGAAACTTCGCCAGAATTGGACGTGGCTTCTCTCCTATCGGCGGGCGTTGGGAGGGTACTCTATGTGCTCGTTCAATCTCCACCGTCTCCTCGATGCTAAGCAACTCCGGTATCAGATCCTCCACAAATTTGGCCACCTCGGTCCCTTCCGCTCCTTCTGGGAATCCAATAAAACGAACATTGTTGCGTCTTGATCGATTTTCCATATCTTCCAATTTCTCCCAAATGGCCTCAACATCCTTCTTGTTAGCGAGAGGATTAGCTTGCAAGTCTTTATCCACTGATTCGAGGTATTCTACCCGCCTCTCCATTTCATCAATTCGTGAGATTAAAGTGGAGACTTTAGCCTCGGTTGACGCAGTGGTCCGGCGAATTTCTGCCAGTCCCTCTATTTCGGTGGAGATCTTTGTCAAAATTGCGTTAATATTGCTAATATCCTGGCTTATATCCTGAGAGACGTGGCTACTGGATGTAGCATTAGCACCGCCATCTTTATCGCCCCCATTCTGCGAACGCAAAAGCTTTTTAATGTCGCCACCGGCGGGTGGTTTCGAGCCTCTTGACATTTTTAAGAACTTCTAATGCTATTCTCACAAGCCGACTATTTATTTCTGGTTTTAAATTAATTTTAAAATGATAATTACAGCAGAGCCTCGCGGAGCACAATTCTAGGCAGCCTTTCCTCGCATTGCGTCACGTGACC
>JAODXP020007425.1:55000-57500 GCA_027497455.2 Sardinella longiceps | reverse complement strand
CACTGGTCTACTCTGAATGATCTCTTTTAGTTTAGTGGACATTTTTCTGACTTCTTGTAAAAAAATCAATTCACTCAGGAGTGCCAATAAAAGCCCAACTCACCTCTCCACTCCTCCTCTCTCTCTCTCTCTCTCCTCTCTTTGTCTTCCTTTCCTTTTCTCCCCTCTCCACTCCTCCTCCTCTCTCTCTCTCTCTCTCTCTCTCTCTCTTGTCTTCCTTTCCTTTTCTCCCCTCTCCACTCCTCCTCCTCTCTCTGTCTTCTTCTCCTTTTCCTCTCCTCTCTACTCCTCCTCTCTCTCTCTTCCTCTCCTCCTCTCCTTTTCTCTCCTTTTCTCTCTCTTCTTCTCCTTTTCTCCCCTTTCCACTCCTCCTTTCTCTCTTCTTCTCCTTTTCTCTCCTCTCGCCTCCTCCTCTTTTCCCTCTCAGTGTGTGTGAGTGTGTGTGTGTGTGTGTGTGTGTGGGTGTGTGTCTTGTTCTGTGTCTCCAGTAGTCTGTAATAAAACTGCAGCTCTCTCTCCTAATGTGGCTTCACCTAGTGCACGACCTTCACATACTACAGTGACTACAGAGTTTATGCACTATGAATATATAGTATACTAAGGATACGCTTACAGAGTTTATACACCATAAATATATAGTATACTAAGGATACACTTACAGAGTTTATATAGTATAAATATATTTATCCAAAGTAAGAGTTTATGACATAAATATATTTCTGTCACAACCATTTTAGTCAAGAAACACAAGAGAAGAATCTGAATTAAATTCTTTATTATAAATAAAGCATTACATTTGGCGGTATGGCTCTGTTCAGAGGCGCCCCCCTATTTCCATGAGCACCATGAAAAAGCAGAGAGTCAGGGGGCAGCAGCAGTTAGGGGATTCTCGCCCCGGCCAAACAGGGAGAGATAGTTATACCCCCATGAACAGAACCAGGCGACATGACCAGAGAACATGCCATGTCATACATGACAAGGCGGAGCAGGGGAGGAGGTGGGTAGCAAAAACCAAGCAGCATACGGGTTGAGGGGAACAGGGAAGAATTTAAAAGGGCGTGCTGAGGGTGCGTGGCCAATCGCTACGGAGGAAAGATAATCAGCTGAGGGGATACACCTGGATCAATTTAGCCATGGGAGGGGAAAGCGGCAAGCTTCTTGACTACCATGGCCTGGCCAGAACTAACGTTTAAACACTCGATTTATCCAAACGAATGATATGGTTACAGAGTTTATATGGTATAAATATATTTATCCAAACTAAGAGTTGATATAAACATCACCTTAAGTTAAGGTGCTGCCTTGGGGCGATACATTCTAGACCTGACGCCGCGCATTATGGGTCTTTTACACATAATAATCTTGACCAATCAGTCGTCTCCATATCACACTGAAGCATCATGATCACATGACCTCAGCGTCCAAACATGATTGGCTGGCTAGAAATGGCACAGGATTGAATGTAAACAAGATAAAGTGTGAACAGTGAGCCTCTTGCAGCGCTTGGTCTCTCTGCAGGTAAACATGATCACATGACCTCAGCGTCCAGAGATGATTGGCTGAGTGCAGCGCTCGGTCTCTCTGCAGGTAAACATGATCACATGACCTCAGCGTCCAGAGATGATTGGCTGGCTGCAGCGCTCGGTCTCTCTGCAGGTAAACATCCTGCTGCACCTGTTTCCCCCCAAACAGAGTGAATTAAGACTTCCCTATTTATCCACCAATCAGGTGAGGGGAGCTCCTTGTCTGGGCCAATCAGATGCTGAGGATTTCAACATATGTTTGAGGACAGCAGCCAGGCACGCACACACACACACCTACACACACACACACACACTCACACACACACACACACACACACACACACACACACACACACACACCTTACTATGCATCTCTGGATTTTACCTTATGATTGAGGACAGCAGCCAAGCAGTCAGACAGACAGATTGAGATAGAGGCTCTCTCTCTCTCTCTCTCTCTCTCTCTCACACACACACACACACAGAGAGAGAGAGAGAGAGAGAGAGATGTATGAATTGATGATGTTGATTTTGCTGTTCCTGTAAGACAGGAGTGGTCACGCCTCATGGAGTCTCTCAGGTCATGGGAGCTATTGTTAGTCACAATCTGCTCTGTGAGTGTGTGTGTGTGTGTGTGTGTGTGTGTGTGTGTGTGTATGTATGTGTGTGTGTGTGTGTGTGTGTGTGTGTGTGTGTGTGTGTGTGTGTGTGTGTGTGTGCTTGTCATGGGAGCTATTATCCGTCACAATCTGCAATCTGGCCTCTGTGTTGGCAACAAGAGTTCTGTCTCTGAGAACGGCATTTATGCTGCTGAGCTTTGGCTACTCGCTCTCTCTCTCTCTCTCTCTCTCTCTCTCTCTCTCTCTCTCTCTCTCTCTCTCTCTCTCGTGTGTGTGTGTGTGTGTGTGTGTGTGTGTGTGTGTGTGTGTGTGTGTGTGTATGTCCTTTTATTTATCAGGATAGCTGAACCTTGTTTG
>JAODXP020007425.1:35000-40000 GCA_027497455.2 Sardinella longiceps | reverse complement strand
CACACACACACAAAGCCCATTGAAAGTAAGAGCCATATGGAAGTGAGCACAGCGGGGCTCATTGATCACATAAATGTTCAAATACAGAACTAATAAATAAAACTGGAAGCACAATCATCTCTGCTTTTCTTTCCTCAGTGAAAAATACAGTTTGTTTGTCAGAGTTAAATGCATTGCAAATAAGAAAAGAAAAATAAGCTGGGTAATTCCAGGCAATAAATGTATGAATGGTATTGAAGGTATGAATTGCATTAAATTAATAATTATCCAAAGGAGACTTTTTTAGATACATGTAATTATCCTTCGTGGACCATAGACAGGTCTCATAGTGTAGGTGCATCTATCTAATAATCAGCCAAACAGTCTTTGGTAGCCTACGGTTAATTCAATTCAATTCAATTCAATTTTATTTGTATAGCGCACAAATACAGTACATTGTCTCACGGCGCTTTACAGACAGTACGGGAAGCATCCATGAGAATCAGGGGCAAGGAAAAACTCCCTCGCTTTGTAAATAATTTGTTATGTAGGAAGAAACCTTGGGCAGATCCACGCCTCATGGACTCAGCCTACCTGCCTGGGGCCTAATAAAGTATCCGTAAAGTCTGATGCATAGATTGACCATGGTTAACACAAAACAGTATGAGTACTGAATGTAGTCAGAGATGATATACACATAGTTTGTGTGACAGTCAGGGCCAAGGGATGGAGTCAGTAGTTGGAGTGTGGGATTAGTCAGTAATTGGAGTGGGATCAGAGTTCAGTTAGTATGCTACAGTAAGTATGTAGGCCTACATCATACACATCAGCCAAACAGCCTTTGGTTTAGAAGTAGAGTAGCCTACAGTTAGTATGCTACATTAAGTATGTAGGCCAAACAGCCTTTGGTTTAGAAGTAGAGTAGCCTACGGTTAGTATGTTACATTAAGTATGTACTGCAGGCCTACATCATACGCATCAAACACCCTTTGGTTTGGAAATAGAGTATGGTTGAGTTAGTGTGTTACATATTGGGCCCTATTTTGACGACACAATGTCAAATGTTGTTTGACGGATGGCGCATATAATTTTGGGGGCGTGCCAGCGACATTTTGCTATTTTCACAGCGCAGAAAATTAACTACGTGCCGGTGCAAAGTTAAAGAAAAGGTTGGACTTACGATGCCTAATTAATCATGGGTGTGTTATGGGTGTAACGCAGACATAACCAATGACAGATCAATCTCTCATTGCCTTTAAGAACGAAGAGCGCAAAGCGCTTGGTGAATTGCTATCACACCATCGAATCTCCTCCTTGAGCATTTAAGGAAATGGACATATTGAATTGCTAGGTCACACATCAGGTGTAGTAATAGTCAGAGCCGTTATGGCTCTAGTAATATTGAACTGATATCTACAGGCTGTACAAGGCATGGATGAAACTGATTTAGTCCTGGTTAGATATCTCGGAATATTCATTCCATGTCAGCACACAAAACAAAAGTAAACTTGATTCTCCACACGTCTCCCCCTCTATCTCCACACGTCTCCCCCTCCATCTCCACACGTCTCCCCCTCCATCTCCACACGTCTCCCCTCTATCTCCACACGTCTCCCCCTCCATCTCCACACGTCTCCCCTCTATCTCCACACATCTCCCCCTCCATCTCCCCCTCTATCTCCACACGTCTCCCCCTCTATCTCAACACGTCTCCCCCTCTATCTCCACACGTCTCCCCCTCCATCTCCACACGTCTCCCCCTCCATCTCCCCTCCATCTCCCCTCTATCTCCCCTCTATCTCCACACGTCTCCCCCTCCATCTCCACACGTCTCCCCTCCATCTCCACACGTCTCCCCTCCATCTCCCCCTCTATCTCCACACGTCTCCCCCTCCATCTCCCCCTCCATCTCCCCTCTATCTCCCCTCTATCTACACACGTCTCCCCCTCCATCTCCACACGTCTCCCCCTCCATCTCCACACGTCTCCCCCTCCATCTCCCCCTCTATCTCCACACGTCTCCCCCTCCATCTCCCCCTCTATCTCCCCCTCTATCTC
Source organism: Sardinella longiceps (assembly GCA_027497455.2). NCBI lineage: Eukaryota > Metazoa > Chordata > Actinopteri > Clupeiformes > Clupeidae > Sardinella > Sardinella longiceps. The sequence continues at coordinate 37,963 of JAODXP020007425.1, read as the reverse complement.
CCCTCTATCTCCACACGTCTCCCCCTCTATCTCCACACGTCTCCCCCTCCATCTCCACACGTCTCCCCCTCTATCTCCCCCTCTATCTCCACACGTCTCCACACGTCTCCCCCTCCATCTCCCCCTCTATCTCCCCCTCTATCTCCACACGTCTCCACACGTCTCCCCCTCCATCTCCCCCTCTATCTCCCCTCTATCTCCCCCTCTATCTCCACACGTCTCCCCCTCTATCTCCCCCTCTATCTCCACACGTCTCCCCCTCCATCTCCCCCTCTATCTCCACACGTCTCCCCCTCCATCTCCCCCTCTATCTCCCCCTCTATCTCCCCCTCTATCTCCCCTCTATCTCCCCCTCTATCTCCCCCTCTATCTCCCCTCTATCTCCCCCTCTATCTCCCCTCTATCTCCCCCTCTATCTCCCCCTCTATCTCCCCTCTATCTCCCCTCTATCTCCCCCTCTATCTCCACACGTCTCCCCCTCTATCTCCCCCTCTATCTCCACACGTCTCCCCCTCCATCTCCCCCTCTATCTCCACACGTCTCCCCCTCCATCTCCCCCTCTATCTCCCCCTCTATCTCCCCCTCTATCTCCCCTCTATCTCCCCCTCTATCTCCCCCTCTATCTCCCCTCTATCTCCCCTCCATCTCCACACGTCTCCCCTCTATCTCCCCTCTATCTCCCCTCTATCTCCACACGTCTCCCCTCCATCTCCCTCTATCTCCCCTCTATCTCCACACGTCTCCCCCTCTATCTCCACACGTCTCCCCCTCTATCTCCACACGTCTCCCCCTCTATCTCCCCTCCATCTCCACACGTCTCCCCCTCCATCTCCACACGTCTCCCCCTCTATCTCCACACGTCTCCCCCTCTATCTCCACACGTCTCCCCCTCCATCTCCACACGTCTCCCCCTCTATCTCCACGCGTCTCCCCCTCTATCTCCACACGTCTCCCCCTCCATCTCCACACGTCTCCCCCTCCATCTCCCCCTCTATCTCCACACGTCTCCCCTCTATCTCCACACGTCTCCCCCTCCATCTCCACACGTCTCCCCCTCTATCTCCACACATCTCCCTCCATCTCCCCCTCTATCTCCCCTCTATCTCCCCCTCTATCTCCACACGTCTCCCCTCCATCTCCCCTCTATCTCCCCTCTATCTCCACACGTCTCCCCCTCCATCTCCACACGTCTCCCTCCATCTCCCCCTCTATCTCCCCTCTATCTCCCCCTCTATCTCCACACGTCTCCCCTCCATCTCCCCTCTATCTCCCCTCCATCTCCACACGTCTCCCCTCCATCTCCCCCTCCATCTCCCCTCTATCTCCCCTCTATCTCCACACGTCTCCCCCTCTATCTCCACACGTCTCCCCCTCTATCTCCACACATCTCCCCCTCCATCTCCCCCTCTATCTCCACACGTCTCCCCCTCTATCTCAACACGTCTCCCCTCTATCTACACACGTCTCCCCCTCCATCTCCACACGTCTCCCCCTCCATCTCCACACGTCTCCCCCTCCATCTCCCCCTCTATCTCCACACGTCTCCCCTCCATCTCCCCCTCTATCTCCCCCTCTATCTCCCCTCTATCTCCACACGTCTCCCCCTCTATCTCCACACGTCTCCCCCTCCATCTCCACACGTCTCCCCCTCTATCTCCCCCTCTATCTCCACACGTCTCCACACGTCTCCCCTCCATCTCCCCCTCTATCTCCCCCTCTATCTCCACACGTCTCCACACGTCTCCCCTCCATCTCCCCCTCTATCTCCCCTCTATCTCCCCCTCTATCTCCACACGTCTCCCCCTCTATCTCCCCCTCTATCTCCACACGTCTCCCCTCCATCTCCCCTCTATCTCCACACGTCTCCCCCTCCATCTCCCCCTCTATCTCCCCTCCATCTCCCCTCTATCTCCACACGTCTCCCCCTCCATCTCCCCTCTATCTCCCCTCCATCTCCCCCTCTATCTCCACACGTCTCCCCCTCCATCTCCCTCTATCTCCCCTCTATCTCCCCTCTATCTCCCCTCTATCTCCCCCTCTATCTCCCCTCTATCTCCACACGTCTCCCCTCCATCTCCCCTCTATCTCCCCTCTATCTCCACACGTCTCCCCCTCTATCTCCACACGTCTCCCCCTCTATCTCCACACGTCTCCCCTCTATCTCCCCTCCATCTCCACACGTCTCCCCCTCCATCTCCACACGTCTCCCCTCTATCTCCACACGTCTCCCCCTCCATCTCCACACGTCTCCCCTCCATCTCCACACGTCTCCCCCTCCATCTCCACACGTCTCCCTCCATCTCCACACGTCTCCCCCTCTATCTCCACACGTCTCCCCCTGTATCTTCACACGTCTCCCCCTCTATCTCCCCTCTATCTCCACACGTCTCCCCCTCTATCTCCACACGTCTCCACACGTCTCCCCCTCTATCTCCACACGTCTCCCCTCTATCTCCACACGTCTCCCCCTCTATCTCCACACGTCTCCCCCTCTATCTCCACACGTTTTCTGTTGCAGGCTAATAAATTAAATCACATCTTCCTGGATATCATAACGATCTCCTATTGCGTTGTGCGGCAATAAAATAGCATTTCAGGAATGCGTCACTGACTAAAGACCAGGTTTTTCCTAGACAACGCTAATTAGACAACGCAAATAATTTGACATAAAAACGAACAATACGCTCACACAGAATAGCAATGACCACTTGCGCCAGTCGCAAAGGCACCATGCGCCATCTGCATGATAGGGCCCTAAGTAGATCAATCACATCATGAAAGAGAGAAGTTTATATATTGTGTGTGTGCGTGTGTGTGTGTATGTGTGTGTGCGTGCGCGTGTGTGGATTTCTATATGTATATTTAAATGGAAGGGAGTTGAATGTGTGTGTGAGTGTATATTTGTATATGAGTGTGTATATGTGTGTGTGTGTGTGTGTGTGTGAAGCTCTATATCTATATTT
>JAODXP020007425.1:12500-20000 GCA_027497455.2 Sardinella longiceps | reverse complement strand
GATAGTAGGCCTATAGGCACCTATACTAAACATAGGTATAAGATTGACAGGTGATACACACACAGGGGTGATAGTAGGCCTATAGGCACCTATACTAAACATAGGTATAAGATTGACAGGTGATACACACACAGGGGTGATAGTAGGCCTATAGGCACCTATACTAAACATAGGTATAAGATTGACAGGTGATACACACACAGGGGTGATAGTAGGCCTATAGGCACCTATACTAAACATAGGTATAAGATTGACAGGTGATACACACACAGTGGTGATAGTAGGCCTATAGGCACCTATACTAAACATAGGTATAAGATTGACAGGTGATACACACACAGGGGTGATAGTAGGCCTATAGGCACCTATACTAAACATAGGTATAAGATTGACAGGTGATACACACACAGTGGTGATAGTAGGCCTATAGGCACCTATACTAAACATAGGTATAAGATTGACAGGTGATACACACACGGGGGTGATAGTAGGCCTATAGGCACCTATACTAAACATAGGTATAAGATTGACAGGTGATACACACACAGGGGTGATAGTAGGCCTATAGGCACCTATACTAAACATAGGTATAAGATTGACAGGTGATACACACACAGTGGTGATAGTAGGCCTATAGGCACCTATACTAAACATAGGTATAAGATTGACAGGTGATACACACAGTACATTAGTGGTGGGTAAAATAAGAGGATTTCTGCCAATCAAAGTCCCATATGAAAACTAAGTCACATGCACTGATAAAGTAAAACACACATCTACCAACAGTATCGGACATGCACAAAGGAAGCCATTCTGAAGCAGAAAAGGGGGATTCTAAATGAGCCAAATATCAGAGCCAGGAGCAATCATCAAAATTTTGGTGTTGATGATTCTATTTCATCCTAGACACTCCAGAAAAGAGGCTAAACATGTTAAAAACCAAACTTCCCCTTTAAGTCAAAGCCCAAATTTACTCTGCAGCCATTTGTATTGCAGCCTCCCACTCTGAAGTGGGTTTGGGCAGGTTGGATAGGAGAGTGGAGCCTGCTGCTAACTATGCTTCATACATCCATACATCCCATAGGGCCAACATAACACATAGGCCCACTAAATCTTTTAGTGATTTATATTTTGAATAAAGTTGTGGTATTGTAAGAAATTGAAACAACTTTCACCCCTGCCCTAGAGTTCAACATTGAGTTTTACTTTTCCTCACTTTATCCAAACGTAGTCTTAGTCTGCCAGTAGTGTTTTTAGCTCCAGGTTAGCATATAGCATTGGGCCAAATTCACTCGTAGCATAGCATCTCCTCAGTAGCATCTCCTCATTGTGGTGTTTTTAGCTCCAGGTTAGCATATAGCATTGGGCCAAATTCACTCATAGCATCTCCTCAGTAGCATCTCCTCATTGTGGTGTTTTTAGCTCCAGGTTAGCATATAGCATTGGACAAAACTCATTGGTAGCATCTCCTCATTACCATCTTGCACCTTAAGTGTCCATAATTTTTCCCATGTAAAACTTGACCGTTCTGTAGCTACGACCGTACTAAGACAGACAGATGAAATGTGGCGACTTTCTAACCGATATGACATGGAATCTCTCTTGATCTAATTCATTACACGTGCACACAGCTGTACAGTGCACACTATCTATCCTTACACATCATTGGACATGCTTGAGCAGACAGCATACAGTATGTGCACGTATATCGGTGAATAATTCATACTTGAGTTGAGATAATGATACACACACACACACTCCACACACCCACACACGCACGCACTACTCCACACACACACACACACACACACACACACACACACACACACACACACACACAAGTATGAGAAGGACAGCCAGAGTTAAATGATGCAAACACACACACACACACACACACACACACACACACACACACACACACACACGCAAAGATGGCCTGTGTCACAGTGTCACGCCCACATTGTCTGAGTGTACCTCATGGAGTCCCTGCTGAGCCATGATTAACTCTGGCTGCCATGTGTGTGTGTGTGTGTGTGTGTGTGTGTGCATCATTTAACTCTGGCTGCCATTCTCATGCTTGTGTGTGTGTGTGTGTGTGTGTGTGTGTGTGTGTGTGTGTGTGTGTGTGTGTGTGTGCATCATTTAACTCTGGCTGCCATTCTCATGCTGTGTGTGTGTGTGTGTGTGTGTGTGTGTGTGTGTGTGTGTGTGTGTGTGTGTGTGTACAGTATGTGTGCATCATTTAACTCTGGCTGCCATTCTCATGCGTGGTGTGTGTGTGTGTGTGTGTGTGTGTGTGTGTGTGTGTGTGTGTGCATCATTTAACTCTGGCTGCCATTCTCATGCTTGTGTGTGTGTGTGTGTGTGTGTGTGTGTGTGTGTGTGTGTGTGTGTCTGTGTGTGCATCATTTAACTCGGGCTGCCATTTTTGTATGTGTGTATGTCTCTGTGTGTACGTGAGTATGTGTGTGTGTGTGTGTGTGTGTGTGTGTGTGTGTGTGTGTGTGTGTGTATGCAGCATTTCTGCCATGCTCCTCTTTGTGTCTGTGCGTGTGTGTGTGTGTGTGTGTGTGTGTGTGTGTGTGTGTGTGTGTGTGTGTGTGTGTGTGTGTGTGTGTGTGTGTGTGCTTGTGTGAGTTTGTGTATGTGATTAACTCTGACAGAAATTTAAGCATATTTGGCTGTAGAAATGATACAGAAAATTTTTAAAATAACATTTCATGTACAATTTGTAAATTTTCAAATCACAAATAATTCTTCTCACTTCATTGGTGGTCTATTTTTTAATCTTTTTTTGTAAGGCTTCTAATGTTGTTAATCCTTTTAAAAGTAACAGCTACACTTCTTGGCTTCCTGATCAAATAATTTGGGTAACAGGGAAGGGAGTTTTATTTATTCGGTTGGACGTATAATTTGAAATGATTAATTTGATAAGATATGCCGCACACATAAGGAAGAGTACTTCCAGCTCTCCCATGGCCTTCAACTCAAGTACTGCTTTCCAGGAGGGGGATTAGTGGGCAGAGTAGGAATGAATGAAAGAAGGCCTGGAGACGCCATTCAAATTAGGATTTTAGGGGGCATAGCTGTTAAACTGTCAAAGTAAACATATCAGAGTATATAGTTTTTATTTTGTCTTTTTTGGTTTGCCATTTGTCCTGCTTGTGGTTTCTGTGGCAACCCAGTTGATCACAGCCTGAGATACGAGATGTGAAACTGATCATTCAAGCATGTTTTACCGTCACAGACACAGAGGTACTAGATGTAAGACTTGTTGTGAAATTGATCATTCAAGGATCTCTATTATCATCACACACACACACACACACACACACACACACACACACACACACACACACACACCGTCACACACTCACACTGTAATGCTACCCACCAGACCAGGGACGTGCAGTGAAGGGGTGCTATGGGGCTCTAGCCCCTGCCCCCCTCGCCTTTGATGTCCAAAGTGCCCTTTTTTGGCCTTTTAAAAATCGTAGTTTAGCTAAAAGTAAAGCTAGTTAAGGCGTAGTGGTAAGACATGAGGGTTACTGCCCCTTTGCTCTTTGATTTCAGAAGTGCCCTTCTGACAGGGCCTGCCTGTCTTTGGCATTCTAAAATTTATGACAGTAACACTTGTTCAGACTTGAAAATTCGCTAAAATGTCGCACCAATTATTTGTGCCATTTTCGAATAGGCTACATCATATGTTTGTTTTTTGCGCACGCGAGCGCCGACAAATGCAATAGCGGCTGAAGCGGTTTTGCTTCATGCGTCTTTTGGCTTTGATATGAACATACTTGCATCTACAATGGAGGTATTCGGTATCAAATTAAAGTAAACAACCAGACGCATGCATTGGTACAATTTGTAATGTAGGCTACTTGCTTGAGAATAAGGTGGTTCAATTTCAGTGTAAAGATCATTTGGTGAGGGAAATATCTTTATTTGATGTTATAAACTTGGCTTAGTTAGCTGCTGGACTCCCATCTAATAACCAAGAGCTAAAAAAATAAAACTAAACAAACAAACAAAAAAAACACTACATATTAAGATATAGACCTATAGTTTGAACAGAAGAGTTTTCCCATTTGCAGAAAGTGAACACCCCAAATCCGTTTGCCAGTTCAGACTTCAGTGCTCAAGTCTCACACACAAGAAAGGGGAAGGGTTTGAGTTTCAGATCTTTTTCTTTGCTGTAGCAGCTAGACTTGCATAGAGTAGAGCAACTAATTCCACAGAATTTTGCAAAAAAAAAAAAAAAAAAAGAGGAAATTAGTAGAAATGGCTATATACATTTTTGGTTTGTTGTTTTTATCCTCGTGATCTAGGCCATGATAGTATGATGAGCCGTGCCGCATCATTTTTATTATATATATAGATTACTGTATAAAAGGGATAACCAAGTAGTCTAGATGTTACACTCAAACACAGGCTCAAAGTCATGACTACAATTGAGTCAATTGTAAAAAAAAAAAAACATTTTTGTGCCTGGTAGCCAGGCCAGTCACATGCTCACACACACACGCAGTAGGTTTTGAGTCCCACAGGTGACATGTGGGCCTGCCATTTTCAGTACTATTGTAATGTGGCAATAGTACTTTGCAAACTACTTTTTGGTGTGAAATCAAATCAAATTAGGTAAGCCATTGAATTAATTGCTTTAGCAACCTGGTAAAATGCACCAGAATGAAGGAAATTGCATGAAAATGCTTACAAAATTCCTGACCTGACCCCCCTAGTCTCTGTATAAAGACAAGCATTATTGTATATTAAGATAGATTATTTTTCAAATTAAAGTATTCTCCGTCCCTCTTGTAATTAGTAAGTACTTGTAATTAGAGTTGGCATGTTGTTTGTAAATTTTGCTCAATGTGCCCTTTTTTTATTTGAGCCCCTGCCCCTCCAAAGGTCTCTGCACGTCCCTGCACCAGACTGTTGGCAGGTCAAAGTCAGCTTGCTACAAAAACATCAGTTGTCATTTTAGTAAATTGCTACAGTAGTCTATACATACAGTACATGCTGGGGTGGTAAAAACGCCACTGCACTCTTTTGTAGCTAAATCATCTTTAAAGTGGCAACATCCTTTATATATATATATATATATATATATATATATATATATATATATATATATATATATATATATATATTTATACAGCCCTGCACTCTTTTGTAGCTAAATCATCTTTAAAGTGGCAACAACATCCTTTTGACATACACAGAATTATGCTGTAAAGTGAGTCTGAACTGTTAATTCACTTGGGAAATGTTTTTCCCGCAAATGAAGTGCAGCTATTTTCTTGCATATAGGCTACAGTATCTCCTGCTGGATGTGTAGCACAGCATGATGTACCCTAAGCTGTTTGGATCTCTGGGGATACCCTCACCCCCTTGAGTTGGGTTATTATTACACAAACATTTACATTACAGAAGGAGTTCAGGATCAAATATATAAGACTGTGAACATGAGTGAACTGCATGCATGTTGACATGGATGTCCCATGACTCTAAGGGCCAAATCTGTAACTCTAGGGGTTCAAAAGATTTGTGAGTAGCCTATGAATGGAGAGTTATTTTCTATGGATAGCTCAGACAGGAATGTGCGGTGGTCATATTATGTGCCGATGCACAGTCTATCTAGTTATAATGCACATAAACATGCACTCACGTATTCAATAAATTAATTTAAATTGTTGATATAGTCTGCTGTGATGTTCAGAGCTCACAGTTTTCATTAAATTAAAAGTCTGCCTCACTATAAGTCATCCTCATTTTTTCTTTTCCATGATATGGCAACATAATTGTTTGTCAAATCAAAATTGTTTTCTTTCTTTCATCCCAAATGGGCTTGGTAAATGTCTGCAGTGGAAAAAAAGGTTTGACTGGCTTATCACAAATTCAGATGGGGCTTGCCACAATGCAACGGCTAACCGTCTTGCCACATAAAACGGCTTGCCATATTATCCTCGCTGTGTTGCATCTCATCACGGAGACCCTCGCTGTTTTCGGTGAAGTATCGCAAGCGTCGCTACATTGAAGCAGGTGCTGGAAAGACGGGCTAAACATGGCTAACGGATATATCTCCCGGTTCCTTCTGTGGACCCTCTTTTCGGCCGGACTGATGACAGGTAAGATTGTGCTGCCGCTGCCTTTCATCGTCTGAATGAAATACCGTCTGGATTTTCCGTGGATTCTGTTGATGCATTCATGGAGAAGGGACTGGCTAGAGAGCCAGCGAGGCACCGTGTGTGTGTGTGTGTGTGTGTGTGTGTGTGTGTGTGTGTGTGTGTGTGTGAGTCTCTGCGCATTGTCATAGCGCTGCTATTTGATCAACACCTCGAACAAATAGTTCCCCGATAAGTGGCAGACCAAGTGAAGATAAAAGTTTGCCTTTTAGGGAATGAGAAATTGAGAATTATACTTTCCATCAAAGGCACAAAGAGCCTTAACGGAAGATCGGCTGGTCAGCGGGCATGCAGCTGTTATTACTGCTATTACCATCCAGCCACTGTTTTTATTGTCCGTCTTTCATTTTCAATCAAAGCCAATTTGTTTGGAATACAACTTCACTTCGCTAGTAGCCGCTGGGGTATTGCATTGATCTATCGTTCCCCTGACTAAGAAAATGCTATTTAGATCGTAACGTAGTAGCCTAACAATCGTTGTGATTCATTTAAGCATTTGGAGCGGTTCCACTAGCTGCCGTTTCAATGGAGGAGTGTGTTTTATTCCTTTCTATTCGGCTTTAGTAGTAACTTGGGCTGCTTATGGGGGACTTTAGCAGCAGATGTTGTTTATGTTTTATCTGCGGATTATATGGAAGCAATGTTGAGCAGCCACACACTGACCAAACCAACGGGGCTCCCGAAACACTGCTTTCAGTCTTTCAGCTACCGCTCTACCCATGTGCTGTGTGTGTGTGTGTGTGTGTGTGTGTGTGTGTGTGTGTGTGTGTGTGTGTGTGTGTGTGTGTTGCAGGTTGTGTGCGTTACCGCAGCACGCTAGCGCAACCACTTGTTACAAATAGCCAAGGCTTTTGAACCTCCGCAGATGGATCTGCTTGTGTTTATACACTTGTGCCCATCCATTGTCCGGTTCTCCCGTTATTAGGCTACTCGCGAGTCCAGCCCGTATAGGCTATCTACCGTTTGCTCAACCTCGATCGGCACAGGAGCAGGATCGCCGGGCACACGGTCGTGAGCTGAGCTCCCGTAGGATCCGTAGCCTCCTGACTCTTGTTTTTGAATGAAATGCTCGCGAGGCGGATCGCGGCCTGATGCCTTGGCGGCGGACTGGCGCATTTAGCATCTCGTGCCTCTCCGGTAGCCTACGAACGGGAGAGAAAAAGTAAACCGGCCTGATGTCGATGTGGCAGCCTGTGTGTGTGTGTGTGTGGTCGAAGTTTGTGTTGGCTTTTCTGTTAATCATTGTTTGACGTCTCTCAAAAGTCGTCGCTGCTGCTGTGGCTCTGAACAGTAAAATGTTTATTTTAGATTTAGT
>JAODXP020007424.1:52500-55000 GCA_027497455.2 Sardinella longiceps | reverse complement strand
TATGAGGTTGTGTGTGGTGTGTGTGTGTGTGTGTGTGTGTGTGTGTGTGTGTGTGTGTGTGTGTTTGTGCAGTAAAGGTAAAGTGTTAGCTTTTCTAATAGAGTGGGTTAGCGGTTTCTTTGACATAGGGGTGTGGCCTGTCGATGTGGAGGTGTGGTCTGTTGGAAATGTCCATCCTATTGGAACACTCCCCTTATTCTAAAGCTTTGTCTTTTTGCCTCTGCGATCGTCACGGCAACTCAAGACTGGTACCATTGGCTGTCACTCATTTAGCCCCTCCCCCACCCCAATGACAAACAACTCCAAAGCCCCTCCCTTTCCCCACCCCCCAATGGCAAGCAACTCCAAAGCATACAAGTGTACAAGTGTACTTTTTTCATGTTTTTTTGTTTTTGTTGATGTCTTACCATATTTTCTACGATAAACAAAACTAGAAATGCTCAAATCAGTATGAAGTCAGGTCAGTTTTATTGTTACAGATATTCATGCTCTACTCTACTGTTATTTGATACTCAGTGTGTATTTGTCTGTCTGTTTGTTTGATATTATTTTCTTTGATGCATTTTGTTTGTTTGTATGGGTGTGTTCCGTATCCCAGGGCAACTGCAGGCAGTTTTAGCAGCTAATTTATTTCCCCAACCAACCAATCACAGAGCAGGACAAACAGACAGACAGACAGACAGACAGACAGGAGGACGACAGGAGGACGACAAGGCGTCTAGCGACGCTGTGCATTGTACACACACACACACACACACACACACACACACACACACACGCACACAAGTAAATAACTAAAACCTAGTTAATACTACATCATAGGGTACCTTCTGGAGATATCAAATATGACTTTTATACAATTTTTATTCCTATTATTATTTTGTTTTGTTAAGTTTTTTTTTACCACAGCAGATAAATGTAGTTCAGTGTTTTAGGATGATAAAGAGAGAAAATGTGTGTGTCCAGTTCAATGTGGAGAGGAGGACACACACACACACACACACACACACACACACACACACACACACACACACACACACACACACACACTGCAGGAAACCAATAGTGCTCTGTTGTGTATTTTAATGAGTGTGCCCATGTTTTCTTGGTATTTGACGTGTGTTTACACACACACACACACACACACACACACACACACACACACACACACACACACACACATAACCAGATACGGAACCAAGTTCTCTTGTGGGTCACTCAGTGCTAGCTCTCCTATATATGTATTCCATCAATAGCCACACACACACACACACACACACACACACACACAACCAGATGGGGAATCTCTCCTGCTATGTATTCCATCATAACCCACACACTCACATAACCAAAGACAAATGTGCATTAAGATGTTCTTTTACAGTATCAATAAAGGAGAACTCCCAGCTTCTTATCTGATAAACCCACTTACCACTCTTGTCTTTCTTGGGTCTGTGTGTGTGTGTGTGTGTGTGTGTGTGTGTGTGCGTGTGTGTGTGTGTGTGTGTGTGTGTGTGTGTGTGTGTGTGTGTTTATCTGATAAACCCATTGCGACTCTTGTCTTTCTTGGGTCTGTGTGTGTGTGTGTTTGTTTCTTACCTGATAAACCCATTGCGACTCTTGTCTTTCTTGGGTCTGTGTGTGTGTGTGCGTGTGTGTGTGTGTGTGTTTGTTTCTTATCTGATAAACCCATTGCGACTTGTCTTTCTTGGGTCTGTGTGTGTGTGTGTGTGTGTGTGTATGCTGAATGGGTGGGAGGGGGATTGTCTTCTGTCTGTATGATTACAGATGTGACACTACTTGTGAGAAAACACTTTGACTAAAACGCACTATTTATAGACATGCAGTAATAGTTGTGTCCTTCACAAAAAAATGGCACCTTTGAAGGGTATATTCCGTGGTAGCAAGACATCAAGGCATGTTGGAATTTGCTAACTGTCAATATCTGAACAATTTTGAACAATTAAATAGCCTCAGCAACAACACCAAATTTTGGACAGATGTTCCTCAGAAACGGAATGATTCATGGTAAAATTTAAAAAAAAATCTTGCTAACTGTCCACGTGGTAAAATAAGAGGATGAAAACAGCCTTTTCAAAAATCTGACCTATCTTTGAAAAAAATGCTCTGACAGTATGATAACATTATCAACAAAAGTTAATGCATAAATATTTGTTATATGAGTGTGGGAAGTGGTGGTGTCTAACAATTTGAATTTAAGGTCTGTCACAGGCCATGTTGGGAAGTTGGACAAAAGGCAGCTTGTTCAAAACGCTTTAAAAATACTTGAAATTTCAAATGTATTTTGTAAATTATTAGATACACAAATTTACTAGACTAAGCATAGTTGGGTATACAAACAACTGTATTTTTTTTCAGATTTATAGCAGAGAACTTTTAATAGGGGAGAACGAGCACTCTCAGGTGGTATTGCAGCTAGAGGGCGTGCACGAGTAAGTGAAGAATTAGTGGGTTTCTAATAGAGAAGCACCCATAAATG
>JAODXP020007424.1:37500-42500 GCA_027497455.2 Sardinella longiceps | reverse complement strand
CAGCTCAACCCACATATGTGTTGTGAGGAAGTGATTGAGCGCTCTCCCATACATTAGACCAGCACATCTCAGAACATATACTTACTGAAATAGTTTTGTGCTTTCTAAAGCTAGTCAGGTAGTTGGCCATGTTCAACACAGTTAGCTATTTAGCAGGCTACCTAGCGGTTTTACATTAGAAGTAATGTAAAGGTTAGTGGGCTACCTAGCAGTTATACATAGGGAGTAATGTAAAGATTAGCGGGCTACCTAGCAGTTTTACATAGGGAGTAATGTAAAGGTTAGCGGACTACCTAGCAGTTTTACATAGGGAGTAATGTAAAGGTTAGCGGGCTATGTAGCAGTTATACATAGGGAGTAATGTGACGGTTAGGGGGCTACCTGTTTTACATAGGGAGTAGGCCTAATGTAAAGATTAGCGGGCTACCTAGTAGTTTCACATAGGGAATAATGTAAAGGTTACTGGGCTACCTAGTAGTTTCACATAGGGAGTAATGTAAAGGTTAGCGGGCTACCTAGTAGTTTCACATAGGGAATAAGGTAAAGGTTAGTAGGCTACCTAATAGTTCCACATAAGGAGTAATGTAAAGGTTAGCTATTAGCTACCTAGTAGTTTCACATAGGGAGTAATGTAAAGGTTAGCGGGCTATCTAGTAGTTTCACATAGGGAGTAATGTAAAGGTTAGCGGGCTATCTAGTAGTTTCACATAGGGATTAATGTAAAGGTTAGCGGGCTACCTGTTTTACATAGGGAGTAATGTAAAGGTTAGTGGGCTACCTAGCAGTTTCACATAGGGAGTAAGGTAAAGGTTAGCAGGCTACCTAGCAGTTTCACATAGGGAGTGATGTAAAGGTTAGCGGGCTGCCTGTTTTATATAGGGAGTAATGTAAAGGTTAGCGGGCTACCTAGCAGTTTCACATAGGGAGTAATGTAAATGTTAGCTATTGTAGTGAATAAACCTGATAATTAGTGTAGATTATTTCAGTATGAGTAAGATGAGCCCAACTATGGGACAAACACACAGGCACTCTCTCTCTCTCACACACACACATACATGCATACACACACGAATACATACATGCACAAGCGCAAACTTACACACACACAGCAAAAGTCCACACACATTTTAATACAGCAGACACAAAAACTCAGTCCATCTCAAACTGAACAAAACTCTCACCCCTTTGTGTGTGTGTGTAGTGTGTGTGTGCGTGTCTGCATCTGTGTCAGTGTGTATTAGTGTATGTGTGTGTGTGTGTGTGTGTGTGTGTGTGTGTGTGTGTGTGTGTGTGCCTGTAATCATATACTCACATGATCCTCAGGTTGTGTCTCATAAGTGTTACCTGTGTGTGTGTGTGTGTGTGTGTGTGTGTGTGTTAGTGTGTGTGTGTGTGTGTGTGTGTGTGTGTAATCTGATACTCACATGATCCCCAGGTTGTGGTCTCATAAGTGATACCTGGTCGTAGCCACGGCGAAACAGCGCCCAGATGGCATCTAGTTTACCCTGCACCAGGAAACACAAGAGAGTGTGAGTGTGTGTGTGTGTGTGTGTGTGTGTGTGTGTGTGTGTATGTATGATGTAACAGGAAACAGGAACGAAAAGGATATGATGTAACAGGAAACAGGAAGGAAGGAGTGTTTACCCGGATAGGTGAGTACCACTTCCTGTTCTGGGAAGCGTTCTTCTTCTCTTTTCTGGGTTTGGGCTCAAAAGGTTCGAACTCCTGTTCCGGCATCTTCACCACCGCATTCTTGGGCTTCTCCAGTTTCGCTCCCTCCTCTGTCGAACCTTTGCCTCCCCAGCGCACCTACCACACATACACACACACACACACACACACACACACACACACACACACACACACACACACACACAAAAGTATACATATACACACATAAATGAGTATACACATACACACACACACACACACACACACACACACACACACACACACACACATGCATCTACATACACGAACACATGCAAAAAACTGTGCACATGCACATATATAATGTGTGTGTATGTGTGTGAGTGTGTGTGTGTGTGTGTGTGTGTATTTGGGTCCTACCTCCATTCGTTTGATTCCGCCAACTCCTCTTCCTCCGTAATAGGAGGCGTCCACCGTGGGCCATTTCTTCTTGGGCATACCATCCTCATCATCAGACTCCTACACACACACACACACACACACACACACACACACACACACACACACACACACACACACACACACACACTCAACATACCATCCTAATCATCAGACTCCTAATCATCAGACTCCTAGTGATGATAGAGGTGAACAGCTTTAGACACAGTTTAATACTTTTATTTGGATCGCAGCACATTAAAGGTTATACAGACCCAAATATGGAAATCACAGAGTTGTTTAGGCATGCAGTTATTCAGTCCAATATTTATGGATAAATATGGCATCTCCGTCTCCAAATGGACAAACTGCCTATGATGGAAGAGATGGAACAGTATTTTGCCAGTCTTTTTGCTGTGCTGATGTCTCTGAGTGAGATACTGTCTGAGACTTAGAGGGCAAAATCTCACGTTGTCTCCACAACATTCACTTTGAACGGAATAAACTTAAGCTGTGTACAAAGACCTCTATTCTATGAAGTCATCTGTAAACAGAAGCACACGCATACACACACACGCACACACACCACACATACAACACACACACACACACACACACACACACACACACACACACAAACACACAAACACACACACACACACACACACACACACACACACACACACACACACACACACACACACACACACACACACACACACACACACACACACACACACACACACACACACAAACATACACAAGCACATGTACACACACACGCACGCACAGAAGGCTTGTCTAGTGTCAACAGGAAAGCCCTTTCCTCAGATATTTTGCTTTGAAACATTCTTTGATTCTTTCTAGTTCAACACTCTCCACACATCTGCCCTTATAAGGTCTGCAGAGAGTCTCTCTCTCTCTCTCTCTCTCTCTCTCTCTCTCTCTCTCTCTCTCTCACACACACACACACACACACACACACACACATCCACACAACAACAGCACTGGTGGTGTTTAAAATACTCTGGAATGACCTCACGCAAATGTCTGGACCTAGAGTCTATGTGTGTGTGTGTGTGTGTGTGTGTGTGTGTGTGTGTGTGTGTGTGTGTGTGTGTGTGAAGGCACTACTCACTGGCTCTGGAGGGGGAGGGGGTGGCGGCTCCCTAATCACCTGGTGGGAAGAAAAAGAAGTCAACACACCACACTGGTATAGAGTAATAGAAAGTGTGTGTGTGTGTTGTGTGTGTGTGTGTGTGTGTGTGTGTGTGTGTGTACGTACCACAGTGCAGCAGAGGGGCCAGAACCACCACATGAAGAGCAGGCCCAGCAAGAGGAACAGAACCAGCAGTGTGATCAACAGGATGGTGCCATCAAACTAGACACGGAGAGACAGTGTGTTAGTGGTGAGTGTGTGTGTTTGTGTGTGTGTGTGTGTGTGTGTGTGTGTGTGTATGTGTGTGTGTGTGTGTGAGTGAGTGTGGTGTGTGTGTGTGTGTGTGTGTGTGTGTTTGTGTGTGTGTTTGTGTGTGTGTGTGTGTTTGGGACAGAGGGGAGTGTTTTGAGATGGTGTGCGGATAGAGATGTCTGACAGGTGTAGACCATCACATTAGGATTAGAGAAGAAAAGGAAAAGAATTAGGACAATCAGAAGGAGAAAAGACAGAGAGAGAGAGAGAGAGAGAGAGAGAGAGAGAGAGAGAGAGAGAGAGAGGAGAGACTGGGGAGGTGAGAAGAGAGAGGGAGGGAAAGTGGGGGAGTGTGAAAGAAGAGAGAGAGGGGAGGGATAGAGGGAGAGTTAGAAAGAAGAGAGAGAGGGAAGGATAGAGGGACAAATGAAAGTGAGAAAAGAGAGAGAAAGGGATGAGGAAAAAGAGAAACTAAACAAGGCAGCCGAGAGAAGAAGAGAAACTTACGGCAGCGATAGACCCACAGAGTGGACCTGAGGAGGAGAAGAAGAATGACAGAATACAGAGAAAACAGGGCAGAAGAAAAGAAAAGACAAGAGTCCCCAACGAAGACGATAGAGGAGAGGAGAGAGTGCATATAAAATATAGATGAGAGGAAGAGAGGAGAGGAAGAGGAGGAATGAGAGGTGTGTTGTAGAAAAGAAATCAGTTTAATAAGTGGCCATATTGTTAACATAACGTTACTGTAGCTATTGGCATCTCTACTCATCTCTACTCAACTCTACTCTACTCATCTGTACTCATCTCTACTCTACTAGTGTCTACTATGCACTTTCTCTACTCTACTCTACTCATCTCTACTCTACTAATCTCTTCTCTACTCATCTCATCTCTCAATTCTACTCATCTCTACTCTACCTATCTCTACTCTACTCTACTCTGCTCATCTGTACTCATCCCTACTCTACTAGTCTCTACGATACTCTACTCTTCTCTACTCACCTCTGCTCTACTAATCTCTACTCTACTCATCTCTACTCACCTCTGCTACTCTACTCATTTATACTCTACTATATTCATCTTCTCTACTCTACTCTACTTTAGTCTACTCTACACATCTCTTATCTACTAATCTGTTATCTACTCATCTCTACTCTACTCTACTCATTTCTACTCTACTCTACTCATCTTCTCTACTCTACTCTACTCATCTCTTATCTACTCTACTCTACTCTACTCTACTCTACTCTACTCTACTCTACTCATTTTTACTCTACTCTACTCATTTCTACTCTACTATATTTATCTTCTCTACTCTACTTTACTCTACTCTCATCTCTTATCTACTCTACTCTACTCATCTCTACTCTACTCTACTCTACTCTACTCTGTTCTTATCACTGGTACTGTAGTAAGCAACAGTCACTAATTTCTATTCACAAACGCTTAACACACACAAACACACACTCACATTGTGTGAAGCGTTGAAGTGAAATGTACA
>JAODXP020007424.1:27500-30000 GCA_027497455.2 Sardinella longiceps | reverse complement strand
TCTATAAATCTACAGTATAGACCAATTTAGAGCTGATCTGCCTGCTGACCTGACACTGGTTTTAAAACATTATTTTAAAACATTATTGAAAGATAAGCTCAAAACAATCAGGTAATCCTGCAACTCTATAAAAAATATAAAAATGTATCTAGTGGTGGGCTGTTAAAAAACAAACTCAGCCAACCACAGACAGCTCTTGGGGTCTGTGTTGCGTTGCTTCAACATGTCAGATTATATTCAAAGTACACCGCAGACAAAGCATGAAGCAAGCTTTACACACACACACACACACACACACACACACACACACACACACACACACACACACACACACACACACACACACACACCTGTTTTCTGTGAGTTTCATGATGGTGGTTCCTCTAGATGAGAAGACAATGAAGGACATCCTCAATAAGGGGCTGCAATGAGAACACACACACACACACACACACACACACACACCATAAAGGGCTGCAATGAGAAACATACACATCAGTCCAGCCTGATTATACAAGCCAGTTATTACTTATTACACACACACATGAGTTCAAATTTGTGGTGACATGGAATATTCACAACTAAACTCTGTGTACATATGTATATGAGAGAGAGAGAGAGAGAGAGAGAGAGAGAGAGAGAGAGAGAGAGAGAGAGAGAGAGAGAGAGAGAGAGAGATAAAAAGTAGGTCTCCTGCCCAGTCTGGAAAAAAATGACCATGCTAGTGTGGACATTGTGTGTGTGTGTGTGTGTGTCTATGTCTGTGTCTGTGTCTGTGTGGTTCTGTGGTGTCTGTTAAGGGTGTGTGTAAGTGTGTGGTTTTGTGTCAGCATCTTCGCGTGTGTGTGTGTGTGTGTGTGTGTGTGTGTGTGTGTGTGTGTGTGTGTGTGTGTGTGTATGTATGTTAGTGGCTTTACGTTCCTTGAACCTGATGCCCTTATGTTCTAAACACACCCACAGCGTTTTGCAGTGAACAGGCACATGGTCTTCATTTGCTCCATTTGAACTGGAGAATGTGTGTGTGTGTGTGTGTGTGTGTGTGTGCGCGCGTATGTGTGTGTGTGTGCGTGTGTGCACGCGCATGTGTGCGTGCGTGTGTCTTTGTGTGCATGTGAAAGAGAGAGAGAGGGAGAGAGAGACATTTGAGTTGGAGCATGTTTTTCTGCTGCTATGAGTGTGTGTGTGTGTGTGTGTGTGTGATATATGTGTTTTGACACAGTCCATATCTCTCAACATACCAGACAGGAATGTATCAACACCATATGGAACCAAAGACAACACATCCGAATCTCAAGGAAAAAAACACACACACACACACACACACACACACACACACACACACACACACACACACACACACACACACACACACACACACACACACATAGAGGAAGTGTACCTGAAACGTACCTGATGAACTTCATTGCCAAATGTTCCACAAAGGAGTAAATCTCAATCCAGTGGTTTTTAACACTGCCTGACCTGGGGACAAGAGACAACAACATGAGCCAGGATAAACACACACACACACACACACACACACACACACACACACACACACACACACACACGCAATATCAAAAGACAGTTTATAACAAGTTTATTACACTAGTATAAACACACATGAGCATCCCAGTTTAATTTCTTGCAAAACACGCTACAGCTACCGATACTGTCAATCAGCAACATGTCAATGGCCATTGGCCAAGACACACACACACACACACACACACACACACTGTCACTCAGCCTCGATGGTCATCAATGCCCAGTGTACAAAAAACACAAACAACTTGAAACAAAACTGACAAAAAACTTTGAAACATATGTTGTATGTTATGACATATACAATACATATGTTTTGTTTTATCCAATTTGACTGAACACTGCAATCCCAAAGTATCTTATGACATTTCTACTTTCTTAGCGTGACAAGCCAAACTATATATGTGAAGTATAATGCCTCTACTGCCTCTGCCTGCAATTCACCTTATTCCGCGGGTAAACATGGGCGCTGCCATGACGATTGTCTGTCAACATCCGGTCTGGCAACGCATTAACTTAGCGTTGTGAAATTTGAAGTTTTAACGGTCTGATAAAAGTGGTCTTACTATGAAGTTGTGCTCACTATATCAATCAATAATGTAAGTACAGTTCTTCGCCAGATAAAAAATGATGTATTCAGCACTAAAAACGGTGTTTCCATGGCTACAATAAGAAGTTTTGTGATTGTAGTATTTTATGAAAATTACGTTGATGTAAATGGGAGGCAGGTGGCTAATAGGTTAGCGCTACGACGCCGGGCCATAGAGAGTGCTTTGTATGGCTCTGGCTACAACCAATCAGAGCAATGAAGAAGCCGATTCAAACAACGCTTAGCCCGCCCAACGACTCACTGGCCACACAGACTGTTTTTTTTTTTTTTTAAGATATTTTTTGGGATTTTTGCCTTTAATCAGATAGGACAGTGTAGAGATGACAGGAAACAAGTGGGAGAGAG
>JAODXP020007424.1:17500-20000 GCA_027497455.2 Sardinella longiceps | reverse complement strand
TTGGATGTTCTTTAAAAAGAGAGTCGCTCTTCAGACGATGCATCTCCAGCTCCCTATGCACTAAGAGATTCCAACTTGGGAATGTGCTTTCCAGATGTGGGAAC
Source organism: Sardinella longiceps (assembly GCA_027497455.2). Taxonomy (NCBI): domain Eukaryota; kingdom Metazoa; phylum Chordata; class Actinopteri; order Clupeiformes; family Clupeidae; genus Sardinella; species Sardinella longiceps. The sequence goes on along the minus strand of JAODXP020007424.1, from coordinate 19,896 downwards.
GAGAGAATATGCTCTCTAGAAGTGGGATTGAGGTAATATGTTCTCTGGAAATGGGAATGTGCTCTTGTAGCCGGTTGCGGTCCACACCGCACATGGGTCTTGAACCTGCCACCCCGCAAGCTACAAACTCCCGGCGTGGGAGTGGGACGCTCCAACCACTGAGCTAAAATCCTGACCTTCTAACATTAGAAGCGGCCAAGGAATTGGGTTGTGAGGATTTAGTTTAGTTAGTTTGTCTATTGTCCCTTCAGGAAAATTCTTTTTCAGTTTCCTTTCTGCATATGATGTTACATCGTATTTACACATACCATTGCCAAGATAGTCGAGCTAGCTAACATCCGTTACATTCTCTGGAAATGGAAATGTGGGAATGTGCTCTCTGAAAGTGGGAATGTGCTCTCTGAAAGTGGGAATGTCGGAATGTGCTCTCTGAAAGTGGGAATGTGGAAATGTGGGAATGTGCTCTCTGAAAGTGGGATTGTGTGAATGTGCTCTCTGGTCGTAGTCCATGAGTAGCCAAACTAAACTTTTGGATGAATTGTGGCTCATTAGTCTCTTTCAAGTGGCCGCCAAGCTTGTCCATCCCTCATACGGATGAGAATCCTAATCGCTGAAGAGTCCTGTTTGAGGATGCAATGTGGCTTCTCTGTGTGTGTGTGTACATGTGTGTGTGAGTGTGTCCCTATAGTGGTGGGTAACTGTCCTACACTGTCTGCCAGAAGTATGGTTGTCTATGTGTGTGTGTGTGTGTGTGTGTGTGTGTGTGTGTGTGTGTCTCAGTAGTCCTACACTGTCTGTCAGAAGCATGGCTGTGTGTTTTTGAGTGTATGTGTGTGTGTCTGTGTTTGAGTGTAAATGAGTGCTTGAGTGTTTATATGGTCACAGAGACCCTCTCCAACATGCCCTCGAACATAAGAGACACACACACACACACACACACACACACACACACACACACACACACACACACACACACACGCAGAGACCCTCTCCGTCATCACAAACCCTCTCCATGCCCTGAGACACATGACACACACACATCACAAACACACACACATCATTAACACCCTCCAAGATTTACTAACGGTACAGGTGTTTGTGTGTGAAAATGAGTGTGTATGTGAGTGAGACTGTGCGTGTGTAAGACTGAGATACAGAGACTGTGCCTATGTGTGTCTGAAAGAGAGAGCTAGAGAGAGAGTGTATACGTGTGTGTGTGTGTGTCTGTGTGTGTGTGTGTGTGTGTGTGTGTGTGTGTGTGTGTATGTGTGTGTGTGTGTGTGTGTGTGTGTGGGCGTATGTGTGTTCAGATTCTGGGCAGCTCATCATGGGAAAGAAGCACACGTGAGGAGTAGGATGCCAAGATGGCGACCGGAGCTCAGAGGCATGGTTCTATGCGTGTGTGTGTGTGTGTGTGTGTGTGTGTGTGTGTGTGTGTATGTTCACTCTTGACTCAGAGGCAGCATTCCCACTCCTTGTCAGATTTTCCGAGGGCTGTAAAAGCCTTGGATGCAGCTCTTCATTCGGACTCTGGGAGCAACTCAGACTCTGTGTGTGTGTATATGTATGTGTGTGTGTGTGTGTGTGTGTGTGTGTGTGTGTGTGTGTGTATGTATGTGTGTATGTGTGTGTGTGTGTGTGTGTGTGTGTGTGTGCGTATGTAGTGTGTGTGTGTGTGTGTGTGTGTGTGTGTGTGTGTGTGTGTGTGTGTGTGTGTGTGTGTGTGTGTGTGTACACGCATGCCTTCCCCCAAAATAATGTCCATCTGGCATCTGATACTGTTCAGAAGCTACTGTACATATGTATGAATATCATTCAGCACTGATTCAGAACTCTCCAGATGAGTAATCAGACCCTAGAACCAAGTCACTAGTGCACCACTACACCACTGATCAAAGATCTGCCTTTAGAACCGACACCACTGATCAAAGATCTTCCTTTAGAACCGACACCACTGATCAAAGATCTGCCTTTAGAACTGACCACTGATCACAGATCTGCCTTTAGAACCGACACTACTGATCAAAGATCTGCCTTTAGAACCGACACCACTGATCAAAGATCTGCCTTTAGAACTGACCACAGATCACAGATTTGCCTTTAAGAGACTCGTACACACTACTGGATCAACAGATTCTGCCTTTAGAACCGACACTACTGATCCAGACCTGCCTTAAACCGACACTACTGATCAAAGATCTGCCTTTAGAACTCGACGCTACTGATCACAGATCTGCCTTTAGAACCGACACTACTGATCAAAGATCTGCCTTTAGATACTGATCACAGATCTGCCTAGAACCAACACTACTGATCACAGATCTGCCTTTAGAACCTGACACCACTGATCACAAAGATCTTCCTTTAGAACCGACACCACTGATCAAAGATCTGCC
>JAODXP020007424.1:5000-12500 GCA_027497455.2 Sardinella longiceps | reverse complement strand
ACTCGACCCGGTTTCAGATTTCTTGCAAGAAAAAAGGAAAAGGAAAAATAGGTCAAATCCCTGTTGCGCCTCCTGTTTGTCTTTTTTAAGTTCTCAAATGATTCACATCCCCATATTGTCTGCGCGCCATCTTCGGCCCAAACTCTAGCATAGGACAGATGTAAACAGGGGGGTTTGAGGGACCTTATTTGTGTTTATTAGGCATTTAGCATGTTCTGTAAGTTTTAGTGCTACTTCACCATTAGGCTGGGATTATGTTCCGCTGGTCCAACATGTTGCAACATCTGATGCGCTCTTGGTTGTGGGGAAATATAGATACTTTCTTTATCTCAAACGAAAAAGCCCATTTCATGCATCAAACATACAGTATAGGCACACAGACATCTACACATACATACAGACATACAGTACATACTGTACATACATACATACATACATACATACTGTATATACATAGACATTCATTCATACATACATACATACATACATACATACATACATACATACATACATACATAAATACATAGGCTGCCTACATACATACTACAAGCTATAAAGGAAGATATCAATAATGTTGTTCCATTATGGTTCCAGTAAAACAGGCTACACAATAATTCAAATTCACAAAGTCATTAAAGATGAGACATAAAGACATGTCTGAAAGAAAGAAAGAAAAAAAAAAGCCACACTGCTTCACAAAAAGGACATATTCTTGAAAGAAAAGCACTTTGGATAATTAAAGTAAAAAATATGTTTGTTTGTGGAAGATAGTGTTTACGTGTGTGTGTGTGTGTGTGTGTGTGTGTGTGTGTGTAGGACAGAGAGAGAGAGAGAGAGAGAGAGAGAGAGAGCAGCATGGTATGGTAACTGCACTGCAGAACAAAAGGGCCTGCAGTAAGTGGTGGGGACAGCTGAAAAGATCACTGGGGCCTCTCTCCCCTCCCTCTCTGACATCTACAACAACACTCGCTGTTTCACAAGCATCGTGAAGGACACAGCACACCCATCCCACTCACTCTTCTCCCTACTGATCACACCTCTAGAATGCAGCCAGGCTGCTGAACAACGGGTCATGATGCAAGGCCTCTCAAACCTAACTGGAATATTATAGCCACTGCTGTAGTAAAAGCCTACTTATGACCTGTCTTGTGTCGTCTGTCCTGTCCCTTGTCTGTCATGTAATAACTTTAAGTAGTCACTGCACTGCTGTAGGCCAGGTCTACTTATGACCTGTCTTATGTCGTCTGTCCTGTCCCTTGTCTATCATGTAATAACTTTAAGTAGTCACTGCACTGCTGTAGGCCAGGTGTACTTATGACCTGTCTTGTGCTGTCTATCCTGTTCCTTATCTGTCCTGAAATGCTCTACCTTAAGTATCACTGCACTTTATGCTTTCCCCTTGCGTGCACTAAATATGTAGCCTTGGCTTGAATGTCTCTTTAAATACTTTAAAATATGTGTGTGTGTGTGTGTGTGTGTGTGTGTGTGTGTGTGTGTGTGTGTGTGTGTGTGTGTGTGTGTGTGTGTGATATCAGTATGAGCTACACAAAGCTACAGTACATGTGAGCTACATAGGGCTACATGTGAGCTACATAGGACTACATGTGAGCTACACAAGGCTACATAGAGCTCCATGTGGGGTGGCCATAGGGGTGGCCAGTGAAGCTCCATGAACAGTGGTGACATGTGCTCTTACAACCAGACACACAGCAGCACTCTGGAGCATCTGGAGCGGATTCAACAGCAACACCTGGGAGGAAGACATTGTTAGGTGGACATTGCAATAGTCAGGTCAAGAAATAACCAAATTCTGATCCAGGAGCTCCGTTGCATGTTGGGTTAGGTACGGCCTGATTTTACTAGTATGTTGAACAGAGAAACACGACAACATCTGGCGACAGCAGCAACATGATCGGTGAATGTCACTGGGCATCAATTATTCCTTGCAGCCTTGGTGGGAGCAACAGATAGGGAGTCTATCTCTGTGCTAATGTTGTGATGTACTGTAAGGTTTGCTTGGCCGGGAGGATGAGCCGCTCAGTTTTGGAGAGCTTCAGTTGGAGATGGTGGTCTTCCAACCATTCAGAAATTGTCAGAGACAGTCAGAGATCCATGTTGACACTATTCACCTTATTCCGCGGGTAAACATGGGCGCTGCCATGACGATTGTCATTCAACATCCGGTCTAGCAATGCATTGACTTAGCATTGTGATATTTGGTGTTTTAACGGTCTAATATAAGTGGTATTATGATGTTGTTAAGTTGTGCTCACTACATCCATCAATAAAGTCAGAACAGTTCGTCGCCAGATAAAAAATGATGTTTTCAGCAGTAAAAACGGTGTTTCTACGGCTACAATAAGGAGTTTTGTGATCATGGTATTTCATGAAAATTACGTTGATTTGAATGAGAGGCAGCGTCTAACGGAACTTCCAAGACAATCGGAGGGCAAACGCAGAAGAAAAAAAGACAAAAAGGGGCGGGGCTGCATAAGGTGAATAGAATCACGAGATACTGCAAAGCTGGGTGTGGTGTGCATAGCAGTGGTAGAAGAAGCCATATGAGTGGATGACTGGACCCAATGATGTGGTGTACTGTATTGTATAAGGCAAAGTGGAGCGGCCCTAACACTGAACCTTGGGGCACCCCTAGGGTGAGGTGGAGTCGTACTGATGCTTGTTCTAGTCATGACATATTGAACAAACGTCCAGTGAGATGGAGTGTCTTTTGCCATAAATGCCCTTGTTTCTGAGTTTGTTTATAATGTGGTTGACCATGTCAAACGCTGCTGATTGCTGTCTCAATAGTAGGAATAATGGTGGTTTGGATAGGGTTGGGCATGGAGGATGTTGGCCAGCTGTCTGTAAGAAGTTTAGATTTTTAGAGTTTAGAGTTTGTGTGTGTGTGTGTGTGTGTGTGTGTGTGTGTGTGTGTACTGTGTGCGCGTGTCTGCGCGTGTGCGTGCGCACGTGTGTTTTTGTGTGCATGTGAAAGAGAGAGGGAGAGGGAGACATTTGAGTTGGAGCATGTTTTTCTGCTTCTATGAGTGTGTGTGTGTGTGTGTGTGTGTGTGTGTGTGTGTGTGTGTGTGTGTGACCTCGCCTCCGAAAGAGAGGTGAATGCAAAGGAAGTAGGCCTGTGCCAAATGTGTTTACTTTCTGCCCCATAGTTATTGCTTGCTGTGCAGCACTGCAGTTATAGAACTAGCGCTATTATATAATCATATTTACCTGCAGTCTCCACAGCCTAGGGGATAAACTCAGGTCCCCTGGAGACTGCAGGCCATCTTCCATAGACGCCTGCTGACTGTATGTGTGTGTGTGTGTGTGTGTGTGTGTGTGTGTGTGTGTGTGTGTGTGTGTGTGTGTGTGTGTGGTCTGGTGGGTCCCTTCAGGTGAAGAATTAGGTGTGTGTGTAATCTGTGCTGTCTGCAGCCCCCAGCCAGGATTTACTGGAATTTACCCCAGCTGCCTGGATAAGGGTGTCTGTGTGTGTGTGGTGTGTGTGTGTGTGTTGTGTGTGTGCGTCTCTGAGAGCGTACTCTCAGCATCTCTCTCTCTCTCTCTCTCTCTCTCTCTCTCTCTCTCTCTCTCTCTCTCTCTCTCTCTCTCTCACACACACACACACACACACACACACACACACACACACACACAGTGGTGGACTGGGACATAAAACCGGCCCTGGCATATAGGACTAGATCGGCCCACCACATTTGATACCACAAATTTTCATTTTTTCCAGTCTCCTCTCTTGAGTGTGTGTGTAGTGTAGTGTGTCTTGTCACGCAGGTAGGCAGGTGCATGCTGGCCATAGCAGATGTGAGCTCGGGTATTTCTAGCCTTCAACTGCAATCTGGGTTTAGTCTGGTCTGGATGAAGCATATTTTTCAATGATGTTTTGAAACTTGATATTTTCACTTGGAACTTTTTGTAGACTGTGTTTGGGAGCTGGAACAGAATTGGTCTCGGCTCATTTCCTCAATTAGTAATTTCCATATTTGCACAATTATCCGGTTTAGCAGTAAAATAAAACAGGCCACCTGGGCTACATCTAGCTTTCTATTTCTCTGGTCAAATATGCCCATTGTAGGCCTACCCATGTTGTCAAGAGAACCAGAATTCCGGAACTGTCGGGCTACTAATACAGTTCCCCCTCTCTCTGTCTATCTTGTCAACCGATATGTGACGCTATTCAACTCTAATTCTCTATGGCTACAGTCATTATGTACGCAAATTTGTTAAGCCTTGTTTAGCTTGATGCGTTAATTAAACTCTTAATAAATGTGTCTTTAGATGTCATTTGATCTTGTGTGTGTGTGTGTGTGTACACGTGTGTGTTTGTATGTGTGTGTTTGCATTAGTGAGTGTGTGTATGCAGAAGTCTTGTATCTTCTGTTTAGCGGTGTTAGCACTGGTCATGTGGAAACACTGCTCTCACCTTTGTGTGTGTGTGTGTGTGTGTGTGTGTGTGTGTGTGTGTGTGCAGGGGCGTCGTAATAGGGGGAAAAGGGGGACTGAGTTACCAGGGCCCCAAGAAGATGCAGGGCCCTTGAGGAGTCTGGAATTGCATTTCAGGTGGTGAGTGGTCCCATGGCCACTGCTTGTGCACAGGGCCCAGGATTTGGTGCTACGGCCCTGTGTGTGTGTGTGTGTGTGTGTGTGTGTGTGTGTGTGTGTGTGTGTGTGTGTGTGTGTGTGTGTGGGTGTGCAGTGGGCTTATATCCTCTGGTTAGCGCTGTTAGCATTGGCCGTGTGGAAAGACTACTCTCACCTTTGTGTGTGTGTGTGTGTGTGTGTTTGGTGAGTATATAAGTGTGTGTGTGCTTGTGTGTGTGTGTGTGTGTGTGTGTGTGTAGGCTTCTTATATCCTCTGGTTAGCGGTGTTAGCATTGGTCATGTGGAAACACTGCTCTCACCTCTGAGGTATTCTGAGTCCTAAGCAGGGACTTTTCCTGTGGGAAGCATCTGCAGCTAACTCAAATACTGCCCCCTGCTGGCCACACAGGCATCTGCAGCTCTCATACTGCCCCCTGCTGGCCACACAGGCACATGACCAGCACCCTAGAGTGGTCAGGGACAGGGAGGAATGGATGGAAATTTCTAGTAAGGAAATTGTTTTAGCTGTGTGTAATCCTGCCATGCACATGTAATCCTACAGTGCAGGGTCTTTAGTTAGCTTTAGTTAGCCGTGTGAGGCTAATATTAGCCTGCTTGTGCTAAAGACACCCGTGCGCGCGTGTGTGTGGCTAATCACATAGCTTAGCTTGCGGACCAAACGGTTAGACAACAGCGATGTCTGGAAATAATTCAGCAGGAGGTGTGAGTCAGACCAGACCAGACCAGACGCCCGCCGAAGGTTTACGGCTGAGATGTAAACGATTTCGAGCGGAAAAAGAGAAGAGAATCGGAAAAAAACACAGAAGACGTTTATGTTGTTTCCCCAAAATGTTTATTGTTTTGCCTTCAGGAATTAACAGAAGTCCATTTCTTTGGACACGGGTGTGCGTCTTACCCCCCCCCCCCCTCCTCCCACACCCCAATAAACATGTTTGTTTCCCACAAATAAAAAGACAAAAAAGAAGAAAGAACATTTTGTTTGTTTGTTTGTTTGTTTGTTTGTTTGTTAGTCCCAGAGTGCAATCATACATACATAATGCCTCAAATAGACTCACAGTCAGCAATTTAGCTCGGATTTCTGACCTTTCATTCTTTGACATCATACCCCAGTGTACCGGGTGCCTTTAGAATAAGATTCTCTTCCCAAAGCACTGCTGAAAATGTTCCTAATCCAATTTCAGTGTATGAGGTGCCTTTAGAAAGAAGATTCTTTCCCAAGCTGAAAATGTTTCTAATGTAAATCTGAGGGATTTGTTAAGGGTTAAAGTGCAAGGAGTGGCCATGCCTTAGTCTAGCCTAGTCTAGTAGTCTATGTCTACTTGATCAACATCTCAGTCTAGTTCTCTTCAACTCTGACACTTACACACACTCTTAGCATTGACACCCTGTGTGTGTGTGTGTGTGTGTGTGTGTGTGTGTGTGTGTGTGTGTGTGTGTGTGTGTGTGTGTGTGTGTGTGTGTGTGATGCTATCAGCAAGGTGCAGAAGACTCAGATGCAACACTGATTCTCTGGATACTTCCACTCCTCTGCACCCTGGCCTCTGTGTGTGTATGTATGGCATGCGCACCCTCTGTGTGTGTGTGTGTGTGTGTGTGTGTGTGTGTGTGTCTATGCACTCTGTGCATATATATGTGTGTGCTCTATCTGTGTGTATATGTGTGTTTTTGTGCACTGTCTGTGTGTGTATGCGCATGTTCTATCTGTGTGTGTGTGTGTGTGTGTGTGTGTGTGCGTGCTGCCTCTGGGATGTGTTTGGCGTGCGGGGCCTGAGGGTGGGCGTGGGTGTGGCCTGGCCTAGGTGGGCGTGTCTCACTTCTGTCCGGCGAAGTGTTTGTTGAGGATGCCCTTGGCGGTGTCGAGGGCGGCGGCGGCGGGGACGGGGATGTGGGGGGCGATTCCTGCACCCTCCCAGGCGGGCCCCTGGCTGGTGTCGGAGTGTGTGATGGGAATGTTGAGGAACACGTCGCTCTCGCCCACGCGGAACGCCACGCCAGGGTGGGAGCTTCCGGCCGTCGTCTCTCCGATGATCATGGCGCGGCCGAGACGCTTCATGATGTAGACAAACTCCTCCGCTGCCCCGGCGGTCACACCACTGGTCAGGATCAGCAGACTCTTCGTGGAGCCGTAGCGCTTACCTGAGACACACCACACACACATAACACACACACACACACACACACACACACACACACACACACACACACACACACACACACACATACACATACACACACACACAGTTAGGGAGACAGGCTATGGTGGACAGATTTCTGTTTATGTTGAGTGAGAGCAGAAAGGTTTGTGTGTGTGTGTGTGTATGTGTGTGTGTGTGTGTGTTACCTGTGAGTGTGGGCAGACAGTTGTGTGTGTGTGTGTGTGTGTATGTGTGAACAGACAGTTGCATGTTACCTGTGAGTGTGTACAGACAGTTGTGTGTGTGTGTGAGCAGACAGGTGTGTATGTTACCTGTGAGTATGGGCAGACAGGTGTGTGTGTGAGCAGACACGTGTGTTTGTGGATAGACTAGTGTGTGTTACCTGTGAGAGTTTGTGTGTGTATGTGTGTGTGTGTGTGTGTGTGTGTGGACAGACAGGTGTGTGTGTGTGTGTGTGTGTGTGGACAGACAGGTGTGTGTGTGTGTGTGTGTGTACGTGTGTGGACAGACAGGTGTGTGTGTGTGTGTGTGTGTGTGTGTGTGTGTGTGTGTGGACAGACAGGTGTGTGTGTGTGTGTGTGTATGTATGTGTGTGTGTGTGTGTGTGTATGTGTGTGTGTGTGTGTTACCTGTGAGTTCGGGCAGAGTGACGAGCTCCCGCGTGGTGCCTGTAGGTCTGTCGTAGAGTTTGTCCAGCACAATCTCCTTGTCAGCATCAAAGAAG
>JAODXP020007424.1:0-2500 GCA_027497455.2 Sardinella longiceps | reverse complement strand
CTGCCGCTGGTCAGTAGGATAAGAGGCTTGACCGTGCCGTAGCGTGCGCCGAGGAGCGTGGTCATAGACATCAGCTCGGTGGTGGTGTCGGACGGACGGTCGTACACGGTGTCGATGTGGATGGCGGGCTCGGCCTCGGTGAAGTAGGACACGATGTAGGGGATCCCGGACAGCTCGCCCGTGGTGGTGTGGCGGAAGTCGAGGATGAGAGCGGACGTGGGCAGGATCTTGTCCCAGATGTACTCGATGAGCAGCGGGCCGATCTGCTGCGCCATCTCCTCGCCGATGATGTGCTGGATCCGCAGGTAACCGATGTTGCCCTCCATCACCTCGACTTTAACCGTACCCTGGAGCACGGCTGCTACATGCTCGGGGGGGAGATCGCTGAGTGCGGGGGGAGCAGGTGGGGGTGCGAAGTTGGGCTCGTAGGGAGACGGACACACGCGGGTCGGAGATCGTGCCCTTCACGCCCTCGGACAGCACGGCGGCCAGCGCCCGTGGGTCCTCGATGCTCAGGATCTCGGTGTTGCTGCTAGCGGCGTCAATGGCCTCCTCCATGCCCACCAGACGCTCGGGCGAGCAGTAGTTATCCAGCAGCAGCTTGGCCATGTCCATGATGAGGGTGGGGGGGAAGGCGGCGTGTGTGATGGGTGTGTGTGTGCCCACCAGGAAGGCGGCACACACCAGCAGCATGGCTCGGGCTCCGGCCATCGTGCGGAGTGACGATCGCTGGCTTGCTCGGCGGAGACGGGGAGTCTGGAGCAGGTGTGTGTTTGGGTGTGTGTGTGTGTGTGTGTAGGTGAGAGGCGAGCTGGAGAGAGTGTGCTGCTCCTGTGATGGCGACGTGGGAAATGAAGCTGGGCGAACAGTGAGGGTGCTGTTAACTCACACATAAGAAGCTTTGTCTAGAATAAGCCTCTAAGCTCATTAGCCACTCGCCAACGCTAAGACAATAACAAGCTAACAATGTATACTCAGCATGCACACACACACACACACACACACACACACACAACACACACACTCACACTCCTAATATCTCAGATGGGAGACATACCATACCGCACATGTGCAAGTCCAGCTGGCTAGCGGATGGAAGCTGAGAACACACATACACACACACACACACACACACACACACACACACACACACACACACACACACACACACACACCAATCAAACCTGTCAGATGTGAGACACACAATAGAGCACATGTGCCTGTTGTTGATGGATAGATACTGCACACCTTAAACACACACACACACACACACACACACACACACACACACACACACACACACTCACTCACACCGACACACACAAACACACAAAAAGAAATTCCAAACCTTTCATCTGGGAAACACACCATACAGCACATGTGCCTGCTGTTTGATGGATAGATGCAGCATACACACACACACACACACACACACACACACACACACACACACACACACACACACCTACAACGACACACACAAACACACACAAAGATAAATTCCAATATTTCTCAGATCATATGGGAGACACACCATACAGCACATGTGCCTACTGTTTCATGGATAGATGCAGCATACACACACACACACACACACAGTCATACACACACACACACACACACACACACACACACACACACACACACACACACACACACACACACACACACACACACACACACACACACACACACACACACACACACACACACACACACACATCCCAAGTCTCACCATGCCTAATCTGGGAGCAGACATTCCAAAGAGATTAGGAGGTGGTTTAACAGTCGGCAGGCAGGTTGTGTAATTACCCACTTGGAGTTGCTGTTGGTAAATAGGAGTGATCTGCAGTCCCAGCTCAGCACCGCTCGGCTCAGCTCAGGACACACACACACACACACACACACAGCCTGGGGCCACGCTGGACCCATTTACCTGGGCAGCTGTTACCGAAACGACAGCCATACTGGACCAGAAAACACACACACACACACACACACACACACACACACACACACACACACACACACACACACACACGGGAGGGGAGGGAGGCGGACAACAGGATTGTCTAAAACAGGTCAACCCAAAATAGACTTTATTGAGAAGGATCAGAAATGCTCAATAACTGCAGTCAGATGTCTATTAAGAGGGGAAGAAAAACACTAGAGTGTGTGAGTGAGTGAGTGTGTGTGTGTGTGTGTGTGTGTGTGTGTGATGATGATGATGATGATGATGATGAGAGAGAGAGAGAGAGAGAGAGAGAGTGACAGAGAGTGAATGTGAGAGAGTCAGAGAGAGAGAGAGAGTGTGTGTGTATGTGAAAGTGAGTGTGTCGTGTGGGAGAGAGTGTGTGTGTGTGTGTGTACAGAGAGCATATGTGTGTGTGAGAGAGATGAAGACAATGTAAAGACACTGATGAATAGAGAGTCTGTGTGTGCGTGTGTGTGTGTGTGTGTGCGTAAGTGTGTCTGTGTGTGTTGTGAGTGATAGAGCGTG